>CM035153.1:39493595-39803573 GCA_020205615.1 Panax quinquefolius | reverse complement strand
GCTCATTCAAGAGCAAAATTGTCAACTCCATTGACAAGCCTCTACAGTTGCTACATATGGATCTTTTTGGGACAATTCCAACAACGAGCCTTGGAGTAAAAAGGTACTCACTGGTCATAGTTGACGACTACACCAGATTTACATGGGTGTTCTTTCTAACCTCAAAGGATGAAACAAGCTCCCAACTGATCAAGATGTTCAAACTGGTGATGAACGAGAAAGGGGAAAAAATCAAGGCGATAAGGAGTGATCATGGTAGAGAATTTGACTTCTCAAAAATGGACCACTTTTGCACAGACAACGACATTAGTCACAACTTCTCAGCTCCACAAACTCCCCAACAAAATGGAGTAGCTGAGAGAAAGAACATGACATTGATAGAAGATGGAAGAACTCTACTAGCAGCAACCCATCTGCCTGAATACTTCTGGGCAGAAGCTGTCAACACTGCATGCTACACTCAGAACATATCACTCATACACTCTACGATTAAGAAGACTCCTTATGAGCTGTGGAAAAGAAGAAAACCAAGTGTCAGCTACTTTCATGTTTTCGGCTGTGCATGCTACATTCTCAACAATGGAAAGCAGTACTTGACAAAGTTTTAACCAAAGTCAGATGAAGGAATCTTTCTTGGATATGCCACAGATAGTAAGGCCTACAGAGTGTTTAACAAGAAAACACTTAGTGTTGAAGTCTCGATTCACATCATCTTTGATGAGACAGACTTAGACAAAATTGTGCTTCAAGACACTACGACCTACAGTTCAGACACTATGAACAAGGTCGTCGAGCTCAACACTACGATCGTAGTACTTGATAGTGAAATCGTTGAGCAAGTAAATGAGATCGTAGAGAGGCCTATGGCAGCCAATGAACCTCCACACCAAGAAGAAGAAATAGATCTTGAAGATCTAAGACAAGAAGGCATAAGAACAGATGTCCCAACATGAAGCAGATGGGCAAGAGATCACACTCAAGATCTAATCATTGGAGATTCGAGTGCAAGAGTCAAAACAAGAGCTGCCACCCAAAATGAATGCTTTTATCTAAGCTTCCTATCTCAAATAGAACTGAAGAAGATAGAGGATGCTATGGAAGACTCTAGCTGGATAGAGGCCATGCAGGAAGAACTTAATCAGTTCGAAAGAAGTAAAGTATGAATATTGGTACCAAGGCCAAAGAATCATCCTGTTATTGGAACCAAGTGGGTCTTCAAAAATAAGATGGAGTGATAACCAGGAATAAGGCAAGACTAGTGGCCAAGGCCTACTCTTAGGAAGAAGGCATTGACTATGATGAAACATTTGCACCTGTTGCCAGACTAGAAGTAATCAGAATATTCCTTGCCTTTGCTGCTTACACGAAATTTAAGGTCTTTCAAATGGATATCAAAAGTGCATTCTTGAATGGTGAACTTCAAGAAGAAGTCTATGTAGAGCAACCTTCAGGTTTCATCAATCCATCTCTTTCTAATTATGTCTTTAGATTAGATAAAGCCTTATATGGCCTTAAACAAGCACCTAGAGTATGGTATGAAACTCTAACTAACTTTCTTATTAAAAATGGGTTCACTAGAGGTAGAGTAGATACCACACTATTTCTTAGAAAGCATAAAGATAAAGTCCTATTAGTTCAAATATATGTTGATGACATTATTTTTGGATCTACTGATGAAAAGCTATGCAAGAGATTCTCCAAGCTTATGCAGAGCAACTTTGAAATGAACATGATGGGTGAACTGAATTTCTTCCTTGGACCGCAAGTAAAGTAGACTGATGAAGGAATCTTCATAAACTAAGCCAAATACATTAAAGACTTACTCAAGAAGTATGGCATGGAATCAGCCTCTCCCATGAAAACCCCAATTTCTCGTGCAACCAAACTTGACAAAGATGAAAAAGGTAAAAGTATTGATATAACTCAATACAGAGGTATGATAGGCTCTCTTTTATACCTAACTGCCAGTAGACCAGATATAATGTTTGCAACATGCATTTGTGCTAGATTTCAAGCTAATCCTAAAGAATCTCATTTAACTACTGTAAAGAGGATCTTCGGGTATCTTAAGGGTACAGCTCACTTGGGGCTTTGGTATCCCAAGGAGTCCTCATTTGAACTGACAAGATACACAGATGGTGATTTTGCAGGCTGCAAAAAAGATAGAAAGAGTACCAGTGGAACCTGTCAATTACAAGGAAACAGACTTGTGTCCTAGTTTAGCAAGAAGCAAAATTCAGTATCTACTTCAACTGTAGAAGCTGGATACATTGCGGCTGGCAGCTGCTGTGCCCAGATCCTACAGATGAAAAATCAGCTAGCAGATTATGGGTTTGAATTCAAATCCATACCCATTCACTGTGATAACACAAATGCAATTGCAATAACTCATAATCTTGTCATGCATTCTAGGACTAAGCATATAGAAATAAGGTATCACTTCATTAGGGATCATGTGCAAAATGGAACTATATCTTTACAATATATCCCTACTGAAAACCAACTTGCTGATGTCTTTACAAAACCTCTAGATGAATCCAGATTTAACAAGTTAATAAGTGAGCAAGGCATGCTTAACCTATAACCATGAAATATGCTCAAGTTTGTGCTAACTATATAGATTTAAAGGCTATGTTCGAAATCATAGACTTGATCAAAGGAAATCCACGATCGTAGAGCTGAAGTGTCATAAGAGATAACGATGATCGCGATCTTAGACTCAACGATCGCGAGCTTAACTTGATATCGTGGTGCAGACTCGACGATAGCAGAGCTTCATCAACAAAACCAAAGGAGCAACCTATGATGATCAAGTACAAAACAAAGCAATCTCTCTGATAAGTGCCTCAGGGACAAACCTAACCCTTGATTCATTTAATGAGGTTGGCCCTTTTCCTGAGCTACATTAAATCAAGAAGAATGATAAGTCAAAAGTTCATCACAAGGACTCGGTCTAACTTGACGATTGCTATTCAGACTCGACAATCACAGGTCAGACTCTACGATTGTAGCTCAGACACAACGACTGCTGAACAGACTCAATGATGGTAGAACAGACTCGACGATTCCATGGACCATCTCAATGATCGTAGTCCTCCTGAAGAATATATTAGCTAAGAAGGAGTTAGGGGCAATTCAGTACAATCCTTCTTAGTCAAATTCGTAGAGCCAAGTAGAATTCGACACCTGTCCCACTAAGCAAAATGGAGAGAGGGAAGTTACTTGTACCATTTGAAGGCGCCTTTTCTAAATCAGAAGTTCAAAAGCTTATCTCTCTCCTTATCTCTGGAAGAAGAAACCCTAAACTATAAAGAAAGCTCAATCAACCATACACTGCAAAGAAATCAATGGCAACCTCCAACGTCATCTCTGGCTACAGACTCTGCTTTGACGAGTTCAAAACAACTGAACCCAAATTTCACAAGACTCTGTCATTATTGAAGAAGGCAGGTCTCGAAGAAGCTCTGGGTACAGACACATTGATCTACCCCAAGCTAGTGAACGAATTCTACAGGAATGGTGTGTTTGAAAATGATGCCATCACTACGAAAGTCAGGGAGGTGGAAATCAGACTGAAGGATGAAGACATTAACCTAGCCCTAGGTTTCAAATATGAAGGGTATTCATTCATAGATGGCATAGACTTTCACGAGGGACTTAAAAGGATGCATCACAAGAAATCCCCCTGTGTAAAAGGATACAAGAAAGAGTTTCCTCAGAGGTATGAATTTTTAGCTGATATTATTGGAAAATGTATATGTTGCAAGAGTTCTGGTCATGATTCTATAAATGAAGTGCAACTCAAACTCATGACTGCCATATGTTATGGAATACAACTTAACTATGGAGCTCTATTGCTTGAATAGATTGGAAAGTGGATCACCAACTCAAAGAAGTCAAAGAGCTCTCAAAAGATGCTCTATAGGTGATTTATAAGTATCATTCTACAGTCTGCTCTGGGTGACAAAATTGGGGACGAAGAAGGAGAAACAATCAATCCAAACAGACGAATGACCCATCAACTATTCGTGAACTGGAAAAGGAATCCAGTAGAAAATGTGCGTATGATGTCTGAATCCAGTGGTAGAACTGCTGATGCGAAGGAGTCAGGGATTCCAGGAAATATGTCAGTTGTCAGGGAAACTAAAGAAGAAGAAGAAACTAACAAGGAGGAACCCACTGCCCTGATTAGAAAAAACAAGGGCAAGAGAAAGTGAAAGGCCAGAATAGCAGAAGAACCCCAGGGATCAACAACTGATAAACCTGTAGAGTCCTTTGACATTGAGACATTAAGGATCCTAAGAAGGAAGCAACAACAGACTGAGGTAGAAGAAGACAGAGCTACCATATCACAGCTGCTGAAGAAGAGTAAAATCAACCACAAATCCAAGAGGCCATATGTCTCTTCGATCGTAGAGACTAGTCTGAACACAGAAGCTGCTGCATCAGATGTTCTGGCTGATCAACAAGACAAAGCTAAAGCTCAAGAAAGTCCTAAGGTTGTGGCTCAGCGTAGAAAACCAAGACAAAAATCGGTTAAGAAGTACATCCTTGTTAATGAAGGAGTACTTAAGAAGGAAGATAAAGAGTTGGCTGCTAAATAGGAACTGTCCAAAGAAAGCCAAAAGGACAGAGCTCAAGATGAGGGGGAGATGCCTGAATCTCTCATCCTAGAGAATGCTCCAACTGAGGGGGAGCTACCAATCATGCAGGAGGATGATCATATTGAGGGGGAGACTCACGATATCCACATGACAAAAGAAGAGGTTCCTGTAGAAAATAAGGGAGAACCAGTGCAAGAACATCATGAGGCCATTGATATAATGGAATCCTCAAACGAAAACAGCGAAGACGATGAAAGTGATGAGGTCAAGATCATAGCTGAGGGCATTGATGGGTACAGAAAAGCTAACTATGAGCAACTATTTTCCTATTTACCCATGATGCCTTTCCATCAAGCTCAAATTCTAAACTCTTGGAATCACATGTTTTGGAGCTTCAAAGAATATCCAGCCATCTCTGTGCTAGCTCATGGATTCCCAAGTAGTTTCAATTTTGCCAAGAAGTTACTCACAAATAACTCCTCTTCAAAGAATGAACATGAGGTACTGTCTATTCCAACCCTCTTTAGAGTCAATCACTTTCCATCACCCTCCTTCCGTCAATTTTATGAATTCCCACGATGGTTGGAAGTGATCCTACATCCACTAAATCAATTTCCAGTTGCAGAATCCCAAAATTCTGTAACTGATGAACCAAATATGACAAACCTTATACAGACTTCAATCCCAATATAGAGTCCCAAGTCCAAATCGTAGAGCCACCTACTACGCACACCCAAACACAGGCCCCTCCATCCGATATTCCCTCCTCATCCAGAAATGAATACTTCAACCTTGATCTTGCCCTCTACTCATTGCAAGATCAATTCAAGAGCACACCACCTCCTTCACTAATTCCCCATCTCAATGAACTTCTGTCAGAGCTGCCCACCAAAGTTGATCTGTCAGCCATGTTCAAGAAAGTGATCAAGGAACTCGATGAGAGTCTTGAAGAACACACTGAGCTTCTTCACCTGAGATTAACAGCAATGATCAGTGCTGCAAATAGTTTGCCAAGCACCCTCAGCTCTGAGCTCTCTAAAATGCTTAAAGAGATCATCAAAGAAATGCTTCAAAGCATAAAAGACAGGGATGACATCCACTTTCACGCAGCTAAAAGACATAGGGATGTTGTCTTGATCTTACAAAAGACTCAAGAATCTCAGAACGAACAAATGATAAAGAGCATCAAAAGTCTCCAAACTGCAGTAAAGGAATTTCAAGACTTCTCCATGGGCCAAATGCAACAGACTAAAAATGTCCTGAACATCCTTCAACGACGTGAAACTCGATCTGATGCTTTGATCCAAGAAAATCGTGAAGACATTGCTCAAACTCAGAGTCAACTCAACGAGCTTGTCCAAGGAGTGACTCACCTCTCCGAAGACATTCGAACCCTTGATGCTGACATAAAGGGGGAGAATAAAGGGAAAGGAGATCAGGAAGGCAAGGGGGAAGGAAGAGGTCAATCCCAAACTCAATCCTCAAGGAATCCTTCTGCAAGGAAAATCCACCAACAGACTCCACGATCCAGCCATCAGACCCAATGATCTAATCAGCAGGAGGTTTTAATGACTCAACCATTAAGGAGTCTAGGGCCAACTACCAGCTCTCAAGAGGTGACAACAACAGGCCTAAGAATGCCAATTGGAGATCCTACATTCAGTAATAGGCATGATCACAATCCAAGACTAAGTCCAAGTGAGCTGGAAGATCTAGCCAGGAGAGATGAAGCAAGTAGAAAAAGGAGAGCTGAGGAATATATAAATCCTCCGAGAAGCAAAAGGCCGAAAAAATAGAGATAAGTTGAATTTTAATTCTTATTGATGTAGTCAAACTTATATATAATATCTATCTTCATACATCAATAAATGCATGCGTATTCTCTAGAAATTTCAGTTGCTTACTGAAATAATAAGTCATATTTACTTTGCTGCAACTACATATAAAATTTAATAATCATGACAACAAATCTCCTTGGTTATGTCAACATCAAATAGGGGGAGATTGTTGGAAGAATGCATATTTTGATTTGATGTTTAAAGTAAATACTCATGATTATATGTAAAGTCCTTCAAGGAATATATGTACAAGGACTTAGTGATAGATCAAAATTGTTAGGTTGATCTTAGCTTTTAATGTTCATCACTCTATAAACGAATGTATAGATAAAGAGATCAAAAATGTTAGGTTGATCTATGACTTGAAAGAAATAGATAGGCCTTGAAAAGAATCACAGTCCATCAAGCTGATCAACGGAATGCAGAAGCTAAGGCAGGATCGTAGAGCTCAGAAGATCGTAGTGTATCTGCCTTAAAGGGCCTCTTCAGTAATCGTGGAGTGGTCCAGACGTTTGCAGAAGTTAACTCAGAGATCATAGTGTGCTCTCGGAAACGTAGAGTCTGCAAGACGAGCAAGTAAAAATTATAGAGTGCTCTCGAAAACGTAGAGTCTGAAAGATGAACAAATGAAGATCGTAGTGTGCTAATCCTTGAGAGCGATCGTAGTGTTCTGTTCAGCCCAAGCATCAATATGACAAGACACCACGATATGGATCGTAGAGTATCATCTGCCTTATGTCAGAAGCATCGAGCCCTACTCTTATTTAAAGACAAATTCCAACAAAAGTGGAATGGGTTTGAAATGTTGAAGTCCTCTCCAGTCCCAACGGTACAAAAGATATCCTTATTATTCAACAAATGAAATGTATTCAAAAAGCTAAGGAAAGGACCATATGACAGAGGAAAAACACCTTTTTAGGTGTTAGGTGAGAAAGCAAAGCATCGTGTCGGTGGGCGATGTAATGCAATTCGTAAGGTGTGCGAGTAAAAGTCTCCATCAAAGTTCAGAAATGTCAAAAGCATTTAATGCTTCAACAAAAGGCTTCAACGGATAGATTTTAAGAAACACGTATATGCAAAACATATGCAGATGATACAAGCAAGCAAGCATTGAACTAAAACGCACAAGAACAGTCAACTCTACGATCTGAGAAAAAGAGGAAGCTTGCTCAGCTACTCAGTTCTTTTGAACAAGTGCTTAACTACAACTGAGTAGCATTAATCATGAACTAAACAACAACCAACCAACTGAAGAAAGAGATCAAAGTCAGAAGGACTTGAAGAGTTCTAAGTGAACTGTGAAAAACCAAGTTTGCTGGACTTGAAGAGTTCAAGAGTGAACTAAGAAGTGCTGAGCTCATTGGTCAGAAGGAATCTGTGAGATTCAGAAAGTGTAACAGGCATCCTTAGTGGATTTCCTACTCAAGGAGTAGAAGAGTGGATTAGGAGCTTTAAGTGCTCTGAACCACTTAAAATTATTGTGTCTATTATTTTCGTGCTATAACAGCTATAACTGCCATAACTGCGTCACTCTCATTAATTCAAGATATCTAAAAGAAGGTTAAACAAATACTCATTCCGCTGTGCATTAATCACTATCAAAACTAACTTTTTAAAAAGAAAAGTTTTTAATATCTATTCAACCCCCCCTCTAGATAACTATTGTGCCTCCGAGAACTAACAAAATTTTCTATTTCAAGATTTTTATTTATTTTCTTAACTCTTTCTAATTCTTCTTCATTTTTTAAGTTTATTTTATTTAAACTTTCATTGGTAATAATTAAGTTAGCATTTTCAATTTTAAGACTTTTATTTATTTTTCTTAATCTTTTTAATTCTTCTTTTATTAGTTCATTATTTTCATATAAGCTACTGTAAGCCTCTTCTAATTCATAATGTTCTTCATTTATGTTTTCCAATGTATATGCAGAAAATGAGGTGTTAGGAAATTGGTGTTTAGAATTTACCTTAGATCTTGGTGATGAGTCATTATCTGCCATTAAACACAGATTTGCAACTTCTTCAGTTTGCTTAGTAGTTTCTTCTTCGTCACTTAGATCTCATCCTTCCTCAGCTACAAGAATTTTGTTGTTAATCAGTTTTGGACAATCCTTTTTGAAGTGTACATGCTGCTTGCATTCAAAGCATGTGTTTAAATTTTCATTTGAGTTGGTACTTCTGAAGTTATTGTTATTTGTTTTGAAATTTCCTCCTTGCGTCTTTGGCTTAAAAATTTGTTTGCTTTTGAAGTTATTGAAGTTGTTGTTTGTCTTAATAAAGCCTTTGCCATATTTTCTTGCATTGATTTGAATTACTCTCCTGAGTTGTCTGGATAGTAGAGCAACTTCATTGTTGTCTAGACTTAGGAGTTCTTCATTCAGTTCTTCATCATCGCTTTCTTGGTCCAACAGAATGGCTTTGAAGGCGATTCTTTTCTTTTTGAGATCTGTGTCTGATCCAACTTTTTGATGAGCATGTCGACTTCGTGGGCACGAAGGTTTCCAATGAGATTATCCATATGATATGTGGTTTAATCTTCCATTTCTTTGATTGATGTAACCTTCATTTTCAGATGGATGGAAGGGCTTTGAGAATTCATCTATTTTTATCATTTGTAGTGTATGCCTTTCCCAATTGTTCTAGCTCATCAATGATTTTGGAAAACCGTGTTTACATATCAATGATCTTTTCTCCTTCTTCAAGCTTGAAGCTTTCATACTCTTGGATTAGAGAATATTTTTTGGTTTCTTTGATAAGATTGGTACCTTCATAGGTTACAATCAATTTTCCCAAATTTCTTTTGCATGTTTTGCAGTTTCTAACTCTTTTGTATTCTTTTTGAATCAAAGCACTAGTTAGCACTTGTTCAGCTCGGGATGTTATAATCATAGTTTCTTCTTCTTCAGTGGTGAATTCATAGATGTCTTTTTTGACAGTCTTTTCTCCTTGGATTTTTGTTGGAATTTGTACACCTTGTTCGATGGCATAACAAATTTTGATTCCTTGGGATTTAGCATAGATTTTGAACATGTTTTTCCAGGTGGCAAAGTTGGTACCATCAAATAGTGGAGGTCTGGACATTGATAGTCCTTCTCCTCAACCAGTAGCATTGTAGGCCATGGATCTACTCTTAGGTATGCATGTATATACTCAACAAACAAGTTAAAGAGCACCGCTCTGATACCAATTGAAAGTCTAATAATAATCTAGAAGGGGGGGTTGAATAGATTATTACATGTTAAAAATTATATTACATGTTAATAATTTACAGTTTTAGAAATGAGCATGCAAGATAGTAAAAATTTAATCACACAATGCACAAAGATTTATCTGGTTCACAACATACACCCCTTGTCATATTTCTATGTCCAGTCTCAAGTCCCTACTTGGAACTTGAGATCCTATTACTATATGTAATAAAAACTCCTTCAACAGGCGAAGAAGCCTTTACAAAGTTTTATAGACAAACATTTAACTTTTTCAACTATTCTATCCTAGACAGCAAGCTCCCCGCTCCCTCCTCAAGTTTAGTTGTACCTTCTTTTGAGTTCAGCTCTATTATATGATCTGGTCTTAAAACAACAGCATCTTCCTCACCTCACAAGTACACTAGAGACCCAACTTCTTGCTGACCTCTCTAAGACTCTGGTCTTAGAGAAAGAATTTAGTACAGATGAATGCTTCTTCAATAAGCAAATACTAATTAGAGAATATATATATATATATATATATATATATATATATATAAAAAGTTCAAAGACTTTTATATTTAAAAATATGCTTCTTTGTAAGAAGATAGAAATTTATGTTTCGATCAAATGATGCTTCTGATTAAGCAAATAAGTAAGGTATGCACAGTTATAAAAGTTCAAATAAATTTTATGTTTTCGAGAGATGCTTCTTGAATAATCAGATAAGTCAATTTTAGCTTTTAGCTCAAAAATGCTTCTGTTTAAGCAAATATATAATTTTAATGCAATTTATAAAGAATTACTTTCTCTTGAAAATAAAGAGTGTTTTTCTATGGATTAAACAGAATTGTTTCTTAGACAATCTTTAACAAATATTATATGAATGATTTTTATGTATCAATACTTGTATATAAAAAGAATAAATCAATTCAAGTATAATAATTAAATTAGTTAAGTATAAACTGATATAGAAAATATTATTGTTTAACTCAGATAATATATAACAATATTTTATCTATTATGTGATTTTATAAATAAAGTCACTTAGTACTATAAGGAATCGTACGGTTCGATTCCCTCACTTAAGAGGAATATCTCCGTAGCCTTGCGGCGTCTAAGTACGACAAAATTTATATTATCATAATTGATATATATATATATATATATATATATATATATTCATTAGATCACTACGATTCTCAAATCTGGTTCGGATGATTCCTCTTTTTGGAGGAATATCTTAGTGTCATTTTGAGCTATCAAGTGTCGTATCTATTTTACGATATTTATATAAATAATATCAATAAAAGGTTACTGAAGACTATAAGGAATCGTACAATTCGAATTCCTCTCCGTAGCCTTGTGGCGCCCAAGTATCCTTTTATTTGATAAATAGATGAAATAAAGATATATAAATTTGTGTATAACAATGTATATTCGTATATCTACAGATATAAAACAAGTAAGGAATAACTCAACAAAAGTTAAACTCAAATGACTTATCTCAGTACTTGGACCAATTTCCTCTTCTAAAATAATTAGAACTTTTGTAGGAAGAGATATAAAGTTTTTTAGAGAGAATTTAGGCAAGGAGAGTATGCTTTGCTTTTCACTGAATTGGTAAGGACCAAATGAATGAAAGACTCTCTATTTATAGATTTTTGAAGTTAGGGGCAAAAATGTAATTTATGAAAACTAATTTTGAATGCATGGTTCAGATTGCTTATATTTGAATTTAACGGTCCAGATGAAAAACAATTTTACGCGGAAGAAATCCTCTTTTCGCCCGAGTAGATTTTCATTCACTTAGCATTTAATGACCAATTTGACCACATGTTTGAATCTTCTAACGGGTTTAAAAAAATTCCAGCACACGCGATTTTTTAGGTACCGAAATAAATGTCTCATTTTGCCAACACATTACACACACATGCTATACTTACTTAGTATATATATATATATATATATATATATATATATACACACACACACACACACACAGACACACAGCGGGTCAAGTCCGGACTCCCGCACCTGATTAAAATCCGGACCTTTTTTTTGTTATTTTTAAAACAACTAAAAAAATGTTTAATATTTTATGGAATTGGAATTTTTACATAAAATAGTGTTTTGGGTGTGATTTAGATACATATAACAAAATAGGTCTGTACAGACATGTTTTGTAATATGTATCCAAATCACATCCAAAACACTGTATTATGTAAAAATTTCAGTTCTATAAAATATTAAACTTTTTTTAGTTGTTTTTAAAAAAAAGCAAAAACAAAAGTTCGTATTTTAAGAAAGTCCGTGATCCCGAACTGGATCTGGACTCTCTCTCTCTCTATATATATATATATTATTATATATTATACAAATAATATGATGTATGTATGCATTCAATAAATCATTTTTGCCCAACTTTGATTTTGAAAAAGAAATAGGATCTCCTTGCCTTAAATATTTATATGAAGCAATTTAGCTAACACTTGCCATTTAAATTATCAAGGTCAATAAAAATTAATTCAAATAAAAACAGAAAATAGTTTAGATAAAAAAATAAAATAATTAAATAAATTACAGATTTATTTAATTGCTACATAATTATTATCATCAAAATATATAAAATAAAATTGAGACCTATTAATGACGAATTATCAACCGAGAATTCATCAATATTCATATGCCTCTTCCAAGGTTCATATAAACATATCCTCTCTAGATCGACCCAAAAGGGAATAGAACAAATAGGAACATCCTAGCTACATAACCCATCATATTCTTATGTGAATTAACATTAGACAATGAATTCAATCTTAAATTCTCAAAATGGCTACACATGAAAAATAGGTATATTCCTATCCTACACACAAATTATGTATTCCAACACATGTAGAACAGGCATAATCACATGTCAATATATTTACGGTCTACATCTACAATCCATTTTCCAATTTCATATAGACTACCAAATTAATTGCTAATTCCTTAGCAATTAAACATTAAACACAAAATATAGAGAACCAATTCATATGGTGCCAATCAAAGAGAAATTTTTTCAATACAAGCTAAGAAAAGGGTTCAATTACATTCAAGGATCCCAAACTAATAAATACATAAAGGAAAAACAAAGAAAAGATAAAGGAGTGGCTTCCCCATTTTGGTAGATAAAACTTCATTGGAGCACCTCCATTGAAGCTCTTGAAGAACCATGGCCAAAGGCCATGGCCTACCTCTTTGATGTCTAGCCTCCTCCTTCTTCCCTTTGTTAGCAAAAATGAAGATAAAATGAAAAGAAATGAAAGAATGAAGTAATGGGTCATTAGGTTAAGCATTTAAAGGCTGGAATATGTCAAAAATTCGTGTCAGGCGCTGCGGGGCCTTGATTTGGCTTGAAATGGGCGCTGCAGCGCTTCAAATGGGTTGAGCTACTGCTTCTGGGGGCTGCAGCGCAGGGTAATTTTCTGCTTTGACATCTGTTGGGAAAATGACCATAACTTCTTCATACAAACTCTGATTTGGATGATTCAAGATGTTTTGGAAATAACCGAGGGAGATCTAAAACTTTCTTTATTTGAGTTCTTCGAAATAATGGTTGGAAAGATGCTGAAGTTGGCCATGAAGTGACTGTTATGCAAGTAGCAGTTGGTAATTTCTAGATTTGAAACCTGTTGGTAAAATGGCCACAACTCGCGCATCCAAACTCTTATTGAGGCAATTCAAGATGATCCGAAAGGAGGAGACGTTGATCTACAACTTTCATTCTTAGAGTTTAGACAGATAATAGCCAGATCATGGAAACAATTGGGCTTCACGGGACTGCTATGTCAATGCGAAACTGAAAATGCGAATTTGACGATTCTAACCATCGACCCAAATGACATTCCATCCAATTCCTACAAAACAAAGTAAAAACACATAAAAATAATATAAAAATACATAAAAGAATATAAAACAACATTACATAACAATTGTAGACACTCGAAATTTTTCATTCCTGTTACTAACATTGCAGGAGGGAAGAATCGTCTTTCAGAGAGAACCCTGGAGGACAAGACAGTTCCAGTTTCAAAAATCCCATCGGAGAATCCTTTTCCATCTCGGAGATAACCCCGAGATATTCAATCCCAGAAATAACACCGAGAGTTTCAGTCTCAACCTCGGAGATAACCCCGAGGGATGCAGTTGTAGTTCCGGAGATAACCCCGGAAAAGCTCGTTTCAACCCCTAGCATTCAGCTTCAACCTCAGAGATAACCCCGAGGCACTCAGTCCCAAACTCGGAGATAACCCTGGGAGGTCAGGCACACCTCAAAGACTACCCTGAGGACATCCAGTACTTGCAGCAGTCCAATCTCAGAGATAACCCTGAGCAACGAGTGCTTTATCAGCCCAAACCGGAGATAACCCCGGTGAGGGGAAAATCATCATTTTGCCACCTCGATCACACATGCGCGCCGTCTCAACAAATTTCAATATACATTCTACACAACAGTGTCCTACAAGAACTGAATAGTTGCAATCCCGAGTGACTACTACACAAGACAACACACCAGATGTAATTTGAAGCTTGAAGACCAAGGGCATGGTCCCATCTTCCTGACTTCTTACAACCTCTAATCCCATGTCATTTGTGTATCTCTCGACAATAGCACTCCAAAATAGGTCTTATACACCTCAATCGGATGCCCGGATTGAAGTTCTAAAAGTTTGAGTAGACATTATGTTTCATGCATGCATGCACTTTGAGACGACAGGACCTGCGGAGCCCAGGGCAACCCAGGCAGCCGCAGGTGCATCTGAGACTGTCGCAGGTACACCTGCGGCTCCCCCCTCTATAAATAAAGGGCTTGGGGTGGCTATTTTGTAAGAGAACAACGAGAAAGCCTTGTCTAATTTGCTCTGTACACACTATAAACTGAGTGCTTTCTCATTTTAAACACTTGTGAGCTCATATATTGCTATATCTTTACCGGTGGGAATCGAGTGTTCATCCATTTAAAGCTATAGAAGTCTTCTTTGGTAGTCCACTGCAAGCCTTCTTACACCTTTCAAAGCCTTTTTTCCACATCATGCACACATCGTTCTTCACATTGATAATCGTGTTGCGTGTGTATGCCCAGACTTTGGTCCGTGGCTTTTATTTCCTTTTGTATATATATGACGCCCCCAAAATAGGTATACATCACCCATCTTGAGTCACCAAATACATGGTACAAAATTCAAATACAACTTAATTATACAACAGTCGTGTAAAATACGACAAAACATAATCTAAGAGTTTTAATAAGAATATTGTCATCTAGACAATATCCACACTCAATGGAGTCCTCATTAAATTTATTATCACACTACTTAACATAATATTGAGGACTACTAAAACAACCATCTGGACCGTTAATCCGTTCCCCGACCAGTCCCAGCTATATTATCATTTCCTGAAGAGAACAGTGAAAGAAAAGGGTGAGCACAACTAGCCCAGTAAGAAATATTATGACTAAGATAATGCAGAATAAATTATCCTTAGCCTTCAATAGTATAACAACTGATAGAATACAATAGACGACAAGTTTTAGATCAACAACTGCAACGGAATAAGCAATCCATTAGAAGAGTCAAGTAGAGCATATAATCTACTATCTTTTATGATTTAAAAAAGTTTTTCATCAACTTTATCGCTGAGACTCAGCTTAATAAATAAAATCACATCATCCCTGCACCACGGCCAAGGATAATCATGTAATCATTAATGGTCATGATTATACCGAATAATCCCTGGTCATAATCATACCAACAACTGTCCATCAATGAACTATAGGCCAATGAGGACTTTTACCACATCATTCGTTACATTACAGTTATGATTATACCGAATAATCCCTGGTCATAATCATACCTAGTCCATCTATGCACATAAGGCAAAGATGACTTTCATCACAATATATAAGTGTTGGTCGATTTCGCAATCGATAAACATGCGCAAGTATACGCGGTCTAACAAGTAATACAGTGATAAGAAGAGTGTCGTACCCACGAGGAACTATCACTAATATCTACCAAGTACCGACTTTATATTGCTAAAGTTTTATTCGAACAGAAACAAGTGGAAGGGTGATTAATCTAAGCATAACTAATTATCAAAGCAAGTAAAAAGGATAACAAATGGTAATCTAAGGAATAACAAGCTAATGTTACAACTTCACCCCACTCAGGCATTCTGTCGAACACTGGCGTGTTATGTTTCATCAAACTAGCTACCCTTCTCTCTCTAGTCTTAATGGTCACGACAATTTGTCGACCGAGAACACACAACTGCTCATACGCTTCTGTCGAGGTATGTACGAACATATCCTTTCCAGATCCACCCGATAGGGAATAGAATAGAAAAGAACGCCCAAGCTAGATACAATCCTACATATGTCTATACGAATTGATCAGATAAGGATTTAAGCTTAAGCTCTCTATTAGGCCGTACGTGGTGCACAGATATATGTTTATTCTATGCACAACTTATGAAGTCGAAACCCACAATCCTATGTCAATATATTCAGGTGTAAATCTAAAATTCTTCTGTCGATATCATGCAGATTACCGAAATCATCACTAATGTCTTAGTGAGAATCATTAAGCACAAATATATCGAACCAAATCATATGGTGCCAACCAAAGAGATAAGACAGTCAATTTAAATAACAAATGGTTCCATTATAACCTTAGAGCAAATATTCAATTCATAGCTATTGAACAACATACAAGTAGCAATAAAGACAACATTTATGAATTACAAAATCAGAGAAAATAAATAGATAAGAAGAAACTCTGTCAAGGCCCTTCAATCTCTAAGCATTCTGCTCAAATCAAGCTCTCCAATCTGTGTAGTTCATTGCTCTTGATGCTCCAAAGAAATACCAAAACTTCTCCCTAATCTAAGCTAACTATATTTACAAACATTTATCTAAGAGAGGAGCATAAGAACACAATATCCCCACACAAGCATTTTGTCAAACACTTGGCGTGCAATGCTTAATTTACATCTCCTAACTCTCCAATTGATCATAATGGTCACGACGAATTGTCAACCGAGAATTCATCAGTATTCATATGCCTCTTTCAAGGTTCATATAAACATATCCTCTCTAGATCTACCCAAAAGGGAATAGAATGAAAAGGAACATCCTAGCTACATAACCCATCATATTCCTATGTGAATTAACATTAGACAAGGAATTCAAGCTTAGATTCTCAAATTGGCTACACATGGCATATAGGTATATTCCTATCCTACACACAAATTATGTATTCTAACACATGTAGAACAAGCATAATCACATGTCAATATATTCATGGTCAACATCTACAATCCATTTTTCAATTTCATATAGACTACCAAATTAATTACTAATTCCTTAGTAATTAAACATTAAACACAAAATATAGAGAACCAGGTTCATATGGTGCCAATCAAAGAGAAAGTTATTCAATACAAGCTAAGCAAAGGGTTCAATTACATTCAAGGATCCCAAACTAATAAATACATAAAGGAAAAACAAAGAAACGATAAAGGAGTGGCTTTCCCATTTTGGTAGATAAAACTCCATTGGAGCACCTCCATTGAAGCTTTGAAGAACCATGGCCAAAGGCCATGGCCTCCCTCTTGATGTCTAGTCGCCTCCTTCTTCCTTTGATAGCAAAAAATGAAGATAAAATGAAAGGAAGTGAAGGAATGTGGATTTGGGTCATTAGGTTGAGCATTTAATAGTCAAATCATTCCAAAATTAGGTTCAGGCGCTTCAGCGCCATGATTTAACTTGAACGGATGCGGCGGGCGCGAAAAAGGGGCTGGGGTACTGCTAAGTTGCACTGCGGCACCGCAAATACACTAGCAAATCGCGCTGCAGCGCCGGGCCATTTCCAGATTTGATACCCATTGGGAAAATGGCCATAACTTGTTCATACGAACTCCGATTGAGGTGATTAAAGATGATCCGGAAAGAGGAGAAGTAGATCTACAACTTTCATTCTTTGAGTTCTTCGAAATAATGGCTAGAGAAATGCTCAAATTGGCCTTGAAGTGACTACTATGCAAATAGCAATTGGTAGTTTCCAGATTTGACACCCGTTGGGAAAATGGCCATAACTCTCGTATCCGAACTCCGATTGAGGCGATTCAAGATGATCCGGAAAGAGGAGACGTTGATCTATAACTTTCATTCTTGGAGTTTGGACAGATAATGGCCGGATCATGGCAAAAATTGGGCTTTACGGGACTGCTATGTCAATGGCAAACCGAAAATGCGAATTTGGCGATTCCAACCATCGACCCAAATGACATTCCATCCAATTCCTACAAAATAAAGTAAAAACACATAAAACTAATACAAAAATACATAAAAGCAATATAAAACTATATTACACAACAATACAATGAAAACACATAAAAACCAAACAAACTAGCTTAGGATACACAAATTATCAAACTCAAAAGTACCTAATTTGTGTATATAAAACACACTCATCAATAAGCATGAGGATGATGACAATGATATAATAATTTAATAAAACAAGTTCAGGGATAAATTTAAAAGATTTATAATTTAATTTATCCAGAATTCAATAACGTTCAAATTGTCAACATGATACTGCTTTGTGGAGTAAAATTCAAGAATGCTCAAAAGAATATTTCCATGAAAAGATACTGGATGAAGAGAAAATATCAAGGATATTCTACTAATTTCATAGAGTATAGAAGCCAAAACTTTAACCAAA
The DNA here is from genome assembly GCA_020205615.1 of Panax quinquefolius. NCBI lineage: Eukaryota > Viridiplantae > Streptophyta > Magnoliopsida > Apiales > Araliaceae > Panax > Panax quinquefolius. The sequence continues at coordinate 39,785,175 of CM035153.1, read as the reverse complement.
TGTGTATAATAGAATATATGAAACTGCAAATGGATTTTCACCCGCCATGCGGTAATCCACGTAGACAGATCATTTCCACAAATGAATACGAAAGGTCATTCACCATGCATGCGGTAGTCCGCGTAGAAAGGTTATTCCAACAGAATAATAAATAATGGAATAACAAAAGAATTCACTATACATGCGGTAGTCCGCGTAGACAGGTTATTCCAACAAAATAATAAAAAATAGAATAATAAAAGAATTCACTATGCATGTGGTAGTCCGCGTAGACAGGTTATTCTAACAAAATAATAAAGAATGGAATAACAGAAGAATTTACCATGTATGCGGTAGTCCGCGTAGATAGGTTATTCTAACAGAATAATAAAGAATGGAATAAAAGCTCTTACGAGTATTGAAAGAAAATAACTCTTTTCATGAATACAAAAGAAATAATACCTCTTACGACTGTTGAATGAAAATAGTATTCCTACGAATATTGAATGAAGATGATATTCCTTACGAATATTGAACGAAAATAATATTCATACGAATACGAAAAATAATATCTCTTCAGAATATGAAATAAATAATACGCCTTACGACTGTTGAATGAAAATAATATTCCTACGAATATTGAACGAAGATAATATTCATACGAATACAATAAATAATATCTCTTCAGAATATGAAATAAATAATACCCCTTACCTTAGAAGAAAACTGGATACTAGAATAGTGAGGTAGCAAACTTCTCTTTTTTTTTCTCTCTATAATTTCTCTCTATAATAATTGCTCTTGTGATACTTAGTGAATTGGTGAGAATGAAAGAAGAATGAGCTTTTATTTATAGGAAAATAAAGTTTCGATAATTGCACATTTTGGGGCTCGAAATATTACAGTATAATACCTTCATCTTTTTCTTCATTTTTAATTTAGTCATGCAAGTATTATTAAACTTGCACCACCTCCCCTAATAGTAAATCATGTGAATTAATAGTTCATTCATGTGACTCAATAGTATAATCATGTGAAAAAACTAATTATAGTATAGTACCTTCATTTATACCTCCATTTTTAATTTAGTCATGCAAGTATTATCAATCTTGCACATACTCCCCTAATAGTAAATCATATGAATCAATAGTACACACATGTGAACACATAGTTATAAGCATGTGAATTAATAGCAATTAATTTCTCATTTATCCGGTGAATTACCCGATTGGTCAATATAACCTCCAGACATCAATTATTATCGAAATAAATATTGATTTCCACTAACACTAATAATTTCCACACAATGGAACTATCAAATTCATCTTTATTCAACAAGAATTTATTCATCATTAATATTATAATTCACAATATTTAACAACTAGGTCATTCTCAGGAAAGAGGGGGCTTTCCAATAAGGATTTCTCCCTATTGGCACAGAATTAGATTATCTAACCTCTCCTTGACAGAACTTCTAGACATTGTCAATATTGTAAATAATAAGATGAATAACTTTGTCGTCTCAATTATTGATTTAATAATATAACATATTATGCAGATGATACTGTGACAATAATTGAACCAATAATATGAGAGATATGATACAATAATTACTGTAGTAATAATTGAGTATAATTGAGTGACTTCTTACGTAAGCATCAATAATTAATACCGTGTGCTACTATGCAACCACGCGTATTACTTTTCTTTTACTACCAGGTAGTTCAACAGTTTTAACGGTAATACTTTCGCCATTATTTTTATAAAATGATAATTCTGTCATTTTCTAACTACGACAATACTTCCATTGTGGGGTCCACCAATGATTGTGTCGTAGTACGGATATTCCCGACAAAAAGAATATTCCCCGACCAAACGAATATTTTATAACAACTTGCTTACTTTGCAAAAATTTTCACATATCACCCTTAACTTTAACCTTTTATCAATTTAACCATTTATGAAATAAAATAATAATTATAAGAAAATTGATTACTTTCATTTCATAAAATTTGGGGTCTTACAATCTCCCCTTCTTATGAAATTTTGCCCTCAAAATTTAAGTATGTACCTGTTATGCCGAAGAGGTGAGGGTACCTTGACTTCATTTCAGATTCTAACTCTTGAGGTATAACCTTTGAGTGTCGAATATGATCCTTCTTATCCAAGATTTTTACACGTATCTCCTCATACGTTAAATCTTCTGCTATCTCGTCTAGTTCTAATTCAATAATGTGGTTCAGGTCATCCACATAATTACGTAACATCGATACATGAAAAACGTTATGAACACGCAACATACTTGACGGTAAAATGAGTCTATAGGCCACAGTTCCTACTCCATCGAGGATTTCAAATGGGCCAATTAAATCGAGGGTTCAGATTTCCTCTCTTCGTCGATTCTTGCTTCCAGAATAAAGCCCTCTTGAACCTTCTTCTTCACATTCATTAGCTCTAAGTATGTAGCTTGAGAGGCTTTAACTTTATCGATTAATGTCGATTCTAATTGTATATTTGTTATCTTCATGTGGGTCCCTAGAGTCTTTAACTCTATCTTCATCATTTATAAGTTATACGAAATGGGTTTTTGTGTTAACAACATCGCACTCGTAAATACATACGATCTTCTACTCAACGCGTCAGCTACCACGTTCGCTCTTCCACGATGATATTGAATGGTACGATCATAATCTTCAATAGCTCGAGCCAACATCTTTGGCGCATGTTACGTTCATTTTAGTTGAAGAAATATTTGAGGGTTTTAGAAATGGGTTTTGTACTGGGGTTAATAAAAAATTCGATTTCACGCTCTGGGGTAGGCTAGGAAGTCTTCAAAGAATACGTCAGGAAATTTATTAACAATAGAAATGTCATTCAAAACTGTGACTCTGTAACGCCCCAGAAAAATTGGATTTTTGAGAATTAAATTTTTATTATGATTATGTGGATTAAATGAATTTAAATAATTATTTATGGGAGTAAGCCAATTGAAGGTCGTTTTATGACCTAGACATATCGGAATGTCATAGTATTTTGACTACGTGGTAGAATTAAAGTGTTTGAATTTTCAAAACGAAAATAAAAGCTTTCCGATTTTTTTTTTGAAAAACACTATTCACGCATTTCTACTCGGGAATTATTTTTGAAATTTCGAGAAATACGTAATGATAGAATATCGAGGTGAGATAGAATATCCAATAATATTTCAGTTATGGCAAACACAGTTTTTCGCCTGCGGACTTAAAACCTAACGATTAGGAAAAATGAATTCCGAGAAGGAGTTTAAATGCGTATAATGAATTAAAGCAATGATTGTATAATACGTAAGTATTGTACGAGGTAATGAATACAAGTATAATACGAGGTATTATACGAGTATGTATGAATGATGGAATATCGTATATTAAATAAGTATACGAGTTAGAATACAAGATTAATACGTAAATTATACGTTATAAGGCTTTGAGCCAAATATAATGGACTTGTAGGATTGAGTAAGAAATTGTAAAGTCCAATGAGATATTGATAAGGCCCAAGTGTAGAAATGTGTAAGCCCAATACGAATTAATGTTAAAGCCCAAATATTTGTAATGTTAAGTCCAATGTAAATTATTGCACAGCCCAAGTGTTTGTTTAATTTTAAGCCCAATGTATAAGATAAGTTAATTAAGCTAATTAATGAAAAGCCTAAGGTAAGATCCAATGGGTAAAGCTTGACCCAATGGAGCAACCCATGGGTGATCCAAAGTAATGAGCAAGTAACTTAATGGCTAAGTGTTGTGATGGCCAAGTAATTAATGTGATAAGCAAGTAAAGTGCTTATGTGTGGTGAACAAGTAAAAGGTGTGATGAGAAAGTAATGGATAAGCTAGGTGACTAGCAAGTATACTTAATGGCTATATAAGTGTGATGATCAAGTAGACTTAATGGCCAAGTTTACTTAATAGCTAGGTAATGAATAGTAAGGAGGTGATTAAGGAGGTGGAGTGGCTTTAGGACCATTATACCCTAACTTAGACTTTCCTATAAATAGCAAGCTTGGTTTTCATTTTGTTGGTTGTTCATTTCATCTAACAAGTTGAGAGCTTATTTGTTAGAGAGAATAAGTGAGAATAAGTTAGAAAAGCTAGAAAGCTAGTCTTCATAATTCAAGAAGAAAGAAGAAGAACAAGGATTAAGCAAGTGATCTTCATAGGTAAGAACTTAAACCATAATTCTCTTTCTCTTCAATCGTTAGAGAAGTGGGTAGTGGTAAAACATATATACTAAAAAAATGTTAAGAATGATTAATCAATAGACTTAAGCCGTATAAGTCATGGATACGTAATTCAAACTTAATTAAGTTATGAACATAAGAGGAACTTAGATGAACTACTCATATGGTTACCTTAATAAGATGGTATGATAATAAGAAGCAAGAATGGTGGTTAAAAGACTTAATCTATAATAAATCATGTGAAATGAAATCATAAGTAGTTTATATTTTTATAAATTATAAACTTATGAAGAACAAGTAATAACTTATCATGTTTATAAGTTAATGAAATATGTATGTTAAGATGTTAGTATGATGGATTGAATCCATTTAAAATGATGAACAAATCATAAGAATTGAAGTTATGCCGGAATTTACACGATTAGACGATAATCGTAGAATTCGTGAAATTCTCGGAATGGAAGTCGAATTTTGATATTGAGCTTGGAAACATTAGTTTTCAATAGAGACAAGTCATATTTGGCATTATAGAGTTGTGGACTCAAAAATGATCGGATTCCGACTTAGAACGAAGAAACGAGCGTTAAATGTTCACGAAGGTTTATCGTTTTCGTTAAAAATGAACTAATAGGTGAATTTTGAGCAAACAAAGTCAAATCGATAAAATTCTTATATGAATACGTAGAGTATGGAATTTGTGAACCGTAGGCTTTTGAACGAGCCAATTCGGACTTATAACAAAGAAGTTATGCGTCCAGGAGTTTTGTAAAATTTTAAAATCTGTAAAATTTTCTAAGGCACAGAGTTGGCCATGCCGTGGCTAACTGAAGGCCAAATGGTAGCAACTGCAATACGGGCATAGTGTCATTACCTCTTCGTGAGAGTCGTACCCAACATTTCGAGAAGAGAGTTATGTGTGGCGCCGCGATGCCAGTCCTAGAGTTTCGACAGACAAGAATGTTTAGAAGTATAGAATGAAAGATAACTCATTAGTAATGAACTAAGGTGTAATTATAACATTGTTAAGGCATTGTTAGACACTTAATGTATGATGATTAAAGGTTGATAATCAATTGATGATGAACGTAATGAGAACGACGTAATGAAAAGCCGAAACCAATAATAACAAATCTAAGTTATAATTAGATTGAGAAGAAGGGTAAGATTCATTAGGAACCATGTATGTCCATTCATGACCTAATGTGGTATGTTATATGGTTATGTATTGTAGAGACTGTAAAGACTGAAAGGAAAAGTTATTTTACTGTAGCAGACGCTGAAGACAAGTTTTTCTTAAACGCTTGTCTAACCTTCATGTTAGCCAAGTTTTTTGTGATTCATGTTATGAGATGCATGAACTATTTTACTAAAGGGTCGATGCCAGTTTTATCTCGGCTAGACTAATCTTGAAGAGTTGATTGATTTATTAACAAGTCTTTTAATATAGAATTGATAACACTATCCTACGCAAATTATTTGGTAAGGATTCAAGGTAAGCCTGAGTATGAATAAACAAATGTATTTTTCATCGATTATTCGATGGGCACAGAGGTTGCCAAAACTTAAACGTATACACGTTTAATGAATGTAGTGTTGATCAACATAGAGTACTATGGGCTGATCACCCAGAAGTGCTCGTAAGATATGCCGAACTTACGGACTTAGTGTCGGGTTGTCCTTTTCAATGAAGTTATGAAACGCTCATGGTCTTGGACCAGAATTGATGTTTTACTGAATATTGTTATTGTAAAACGTTTTGAAGGAAAAGAAGTGCTATTTTGAATTATTGATAGTACTTCGTAACTATTATCCAGTTACTGAAGATATACGATTCCTATGTTTTAAGCATGTCGTTTAAAAGAAATTGTTGTACTTGCTAAGCTTGTTATGCTCACTCTTGCTTAAACCATATGAATGCAGCTTAGACCGAACGGACCGAAGGATTCGACAAGGATAAAGAAGAGGCTAAGGTGAACCTGTAGGTTACTTATGTAATAGTATAGGTTTGTGATGATAATATTTAATATTATAACAAGAACGAATGTAACGGTTATAAAGAACCTGGGGAATGTTAGTATTATTTTGGAATATTTATAAGACATATTCATTCTTTTAAGGCATTTCAATTGAATGTTTATGTGAACTGTAGCACCGTGTAGCACCATATGTCGGGTTGGAAGAGACCCGGATTTGGGGGCATCACAGGTTTGTATCAAAGCATTAGGTTATAAAACTTAAGGGGGGAAGAACCTTAGGCTAATAACCTCGTTAAGGAAGGAAAGTCCAAAGGAAGTAAACTCAAGCTTTACTTCAGTCGAATGAGTTAATAAGGTATTGAGGAAACTCAGTACCGAAATATTTAAAAGATGAAAAGTAACCCTAACTAAATTAAATGTGATTTGTGCTTATACTATTGTGTGTTATGTACTAATCAACATATGTGTTATTGTAGGATGTCGATCGATAGCTTGATGTATAGAGATATATACGCGGTGAAATGAAGAGACCGTAATGAGCAGTAGAAGCTTGTACCTATGCCAGTGGCAGAGGTACCATTACTGATTCTAGAAGAGATGGAGGCAGTGGAGTACTTTTCTAAGGAAGACTACTCCGAGGGAGATATGGATATAACATCATATCTTAATATGATGAGCAATGAGGAGGAAGTAATGTAGATAACGTCGGTTGGTACGGTGGTACCTACCTTAGAGTCATCGCCTCCAGATGCAATGAGAGCATTGTATCTGGCAGTGCTTGACAGGAATGTGAAATTGAGTGCAGTTGTGCAGAATCAGAATGAAGAGATTAGTGCTCTTTATGTAGCGAAGGAGTCTACAGAAGCAGATTTTGAGTCAGAGCATGATGAGAAGGTGCTCATGATAAATAAGGCTAGGGATTATATGAACAAGGTGGTAGAGCTTCGTAGGAAACTGGAGAAGAAGGACCGGAAGATAGCATGGATGTCTTACATCCATAAGAGTGCTCATAAGGATTTCAAGCTTAAAGTTGCTTGTTATTCTATAGAGTCGGGGCAGACTCGACACACTATTAGTCGGGATACTGTAGCGAAGATTGCGAATGAGAAACACGAGGACGCTGTTATGTATTATTAGAAAGATAGAGTTATAAATATGTGTGTAGTGACTTAAAACCCTCTTTTGTATAAAAATGGATAGTCTCTTTGTAAATCCCAACTTTTGAGAAGTTCAATTGCGGGATAGAAATGTAATAGCCTTGGGCTATATAAGCAAATTGTAAATAGTTTTGACTATGAAGAAGCATATGAATATAATGAAGTTTTCATTTAATATGCTTTGTTATGGTATGAGTTGTTATGAGATGAATAATAAAGAAGTAAACAAATATATAATAATGAAATTCTATTTAATCAGAAAATGCCGCCAAGGAGAAGACAACGTAATCAGGAAGCGAAATCATGTAATAAAAATCAAGGGGGTCAAAACAACCTTATGCAAGAGTTCGTTAATTTATTAACGGCTGCATTTAACTAAACTGGGGGTAGAGTACCCGCAGAACCTAGGTTAGCCAGAATGACTACCTTTAAAGAATTTAAAAGCGTAGGTCCGCCGGAGTTCAAAGGAACGACGGACCCATTAGCAGCCTGGACATGGGTAAAAAAAATAGAGAAGGTATTTGTTATTACAAACGTAGGTGAGGTGCAAAAGACTTCTTTTGCAACTTACATGATGAAAGGGGAAGCCAACTTTTGGTGGGAGGCTCATCAGGGTGGGACTAGAATAGATGCGGTAACGTGGGAACAATTCAAGAAGGTTTTCTTCGAGAATTATTTCCCTACAAGTATGCAGTGGAGGAGAGGAAGGCTTGTAGGTTTGAGCAGGGCCTGAAACCCTAGCTCTATAGTGGAATTTATGTGTTCCAGAGTGCATCCTATGGGACCATTCTGGAGAAAGCGATTATAGCGGAGGGTGGTAGTGAGGCGTTAACCTAATACCACAAAGAGAGAAAAGATAAGAGCAAGGGAGAAAGAGGAACCAAGGCAGAGAATGCTAGTGGTAGTGGCAGTATTTCAAAAAGAAAGAGTTTTTAACTCCGGGAATACTGGAGGGGGAACAAGGGGAATCTTATGCGTAGTATCGAGGTATGTAAGGCATGTGGAAAGACTCATCTAGAAATTTGTCTGAAAAGGAAATCATTTTGTTATAACTGTGGACAGGAGGGTCATATATTACCCAATTGTCTTAATCCTAAGAAAAACTATAGTTGTTTTGTATGTGGGTCGTTAGACCACATGGCAAGAAATTGCCCAAAGAAGGGGTTGGAGGAAAGTAAAGGTGTTAGTAGTGGTAAGTTAGCCATGATGTGATTACATCAGCGAATTTAGTAGCAGGTATCATTCCGGTCAATACAATGAATGCTTATGTGTTGTTTGATTGGAGTGCTACTTTTCTTTTATAGCACGAGAGTTTGCTAAGTGATTAAGTTCATTCTCGGAAGGGATTATAAATACCTTTATATGTTAAGGTAGAGAATGGGTAAATAACTTTCGTTAATTATATTCGTGGAAATGGCTTCATAAATAAGGAATGTAAGCAAGTATTGGTAGATAAGTACTGATAAAGTTGAGAGAATTTGAAGTAATTCTCAGTATGAATGAGTTGATTAACCATAAAACTTTAATAAACTATTAGAATAAAAGTATGAATCTTAGGTTTTCTAAAGTAACCCAAGGTAGTATTTTACGGTAATCAAACACCGCGACGCTCTTGTTGTCTAACCATGACGCAAGTTAGAAGGATGTAAGGAAGAGGATGAGTTGTTACGTTTGCGTATTGACTATCGTAAGGGGAGTTAGTTAGCGGTTGAGAATAAATACCCATGGCCCAGGATCAATGATCTATTTGATCACATGAAGAGGGCAACAAATTTTTCTAAGATATCTTTGCATACGGGGTATAGTCAGTTGAAAGTAAGGAAGAATGAGGAGGTACCTAAGATGACATTCAGACCTCGTTATGGTTATGACAAGTTTCTGGTTATGTCATTTGGGTTAACTAATGTGCGGAAGTTAGACTTTCCGTAATGGGTGCCAAGCAAGTCGGTGGCAAATTTATAGGTACTCTTATGAGGTGCTATGGTTGAAAGTACCATTAGCATCATAGGGTGTTCAAATAATATTTGGATGAGGGTGTCGTAATGATCATTGGTGATATTCTAGTCTAATTTAAGACGTCAGAAGATCACGCTGAACATTTGGAGATAGTGTTAGAAACACTACGGAGGGAGAAGTTGATCTGAAATTCACTACGTGTGAATTGTAAGCAAAGAGATAGACAAATTTGTTATTAAGAAGTATGTTGGGAATGAGAAGTGAGAAAATAGTTTTTATGAGCTAAAAGGAAGATTAAGTGAGGCATTTGTATTGTCTTTATCAAATGATACGGGGAATTTTGTAGTGTATCTCGATATTTCGCAGAAATAACGAGATTACATGCTCATATAGCATGGAAAATTCATTATGTATGCATCACGCCAGTTAAAGGATTATAAGGAGGTTTATCCTACTTATGATCTAAAATTGGAAGCTGTAGTCTTTGAATTAAAAATCGAAAGATAGTATTTATACGGGGAGAAGTGTGAGATATACACGAACTCTAATAGTTTGATATATATCTCCACACAGAAGAAGTTGAATATGAACACTACAAGAAAATAGGTCATTGGCGACGGTGTCATTAGTGAAGGCAGTATCTCCGTCGCTAATAGTATCATTCTCGATGGCATAGCCATCGCCAATGGTCCCCGTCGAGAATGACCCTTCCCGGGCCTAAATTTGGTGGGAATTTTTTGGCGGGCGTGGGAAAAGGTCATAGGCGACGGCCTTTGCCGTCGGTAGTGAGGCCCATCGAGAATGGGTTAATATTTACGTTTACTGACTTAATTTTTTCCCCATTTCTGCTATTATTTTTCTCCCTCTTCTTCCTCGCGCCGTCGCCGCCTGCTCCTTCCCGTCGCCCACTGGCCTTTTCTTGTCGTCGCCATCCTCTCTTGCCGTCGCCCCTCGTCGTCCCTCTCTGTCTCTCTCGACTGAGCAAGGTAATGTCTTTCCAATTTTAATTTTCCCCCAAATATAACCTAATAATCCCTCAAACGTTGCCCACTGATCAATTTTTTTGTTGTTGTTCGTTCACTGAATTTTATGCATATTGCTTCTAGTGTTTTGATTTGGTGTTTGGGATTAATTTGCCACGAAATTCATAGACTACAGTTAATAGCCAGTTTTTGAATTGCTAGATTTTCCTGTTACTGAGCTAGTAATTGTTTGCTTTGTGAGAATAGAAAGAAAATATAATAAAATAAAGCTTTCTTACATCATATCCACCATCCTTTACTGTGTAAATGAAGAATGGAAAGTGCTTAAAGTTGTTTTGTTTGAGCTAAATCATATTAAAGTTAGACATTTATTTCTTCATGCTTACTCGCTTTTGTAATGTGCTTTATGGTGTTTTATATTTTTATAATGTCTCACAATCTATCAGTTTTTTGTTATTGATCACTTCTCAATCTTATTAGATTGGGATAAGTCAACTAACGTGACCCATATAAAGGTATATCTGTCCGAAAAAGTGACATAATTTGTTCTACTAATTGAATGAAAGCATATAACTTAATTGTGTTGATGAAAATATCTTAAAATTGGGTCGCATCTTTGTCACATAAACTTAATTGTGCTTAAACTTTTGTAGACAAATGGTAAAGAGTGTGACAACTTCATTAAATCCAAATCTCTAACTCTATGGTTAGAACTCGGGAAAGGTGTGCGAAAAGAGAGGAAAAGAATTTATGTGAAGAAATATACAATTGATGAGGTGATATCTCTTTATATGTAAACCAATGTATCTCTTATGTTTTTATAGTTTAATATAAAGGAAATAATAGTTACCGAACTGTTTTACTTATTAAATATAAAAGTCAATAGTTATAGAAACGGAAAAATAGTATCCTATAACTATAATTGATGTTCGCTTCATATTCCTCCTATATTGACCTCATAGTAAGCATGGTTACTTGTTTGAAAAATATCAAAATTACGGGACAAAAGATAACTGTATTTAGGTATGTTTTACCAAATGATGATTCATTATTAGTATCGAGTTTGATTAAGATCCCTTATAAGCAAATATATTCAGGTGTTTGTGGACGATCATGCATAATCTCTACATTCCTTGATCAACTTTCTATTGTAGTGGCTACATGATCACAAAAGGTAACATCTATAGATGTTTCCTTTGGTTCTTTTATTTTCAATATTGTAAATGTGTATTAGTTGTTTTTTTTGGTAAGTTAAAAGTTAAAACTTGTAACATAGATTTGTTTCATTGATGGTGAACTTAGTCGGTGATAATAGTTTGTGACTGATAAAAGCTAGTATTCTTTTGTTATACAAAATAATCCTTACTTTGACATGTGCATATTTTCATATAGTTTAGGAAGCTTAGAAACCGTTTGAGATTCACTTAGTAGGAGTGAATCTCAAATAGTCCCCGCTTTGGGAATTTGTTCTTGTATGTTTTGATCTCACTTAGGTCGGTGTTAACGACTTGAGCACGCCTTTATATATTTTTGAATTTTTCACAAGATATATCTCTTGACTTTCTTCGGGTGCATATTTAGACTACGATGTATTAGTCTATTTCATGTACTTGAAGACCATGGGGAGGTGCTGCAGAAATTTCTGAAAAATTTAAAGATGTGTTCAAGTTGTTGGCATCGATGAGGCGACACATCCGGGAATGGGATAGAAGCGACGTTCGCTAGAGTGGCGTATGAAGTTAGAAACTCATAAGCTTTCATATACATTAACTTGGAGACTTGATTGTGTTTGTCTAACTTTCCATATATATACAGATAGTTGTCCAAGATGTCTGTTGATCGAAGTTGGATGGAACGTAGGGTAGCCACCGATAAGAGTGGGCTTAGCTCGAAAATACCGCAGATGGGGTTGAATAGTTTCTCAATTTTGCATTTGAGCAAGTCGGTGGATGAGATTAGATGTCCTTGTAAGAGGTGTGTGAATGAAGTGTGGAAGGAAAGGAGTGATGTCATGTGCTACTTATTTACATATGGGTTCAAGCGGGGTTATACGACATGGATCTATCATGGGGAAACCTGGTTGGATGACCATGAATCAGAACCGGAATCTAGAGGTGACGAAACCTTTGGACTGCATTTTAACATGATAGTTGAAAGTCACGGTTCATACTTCCATGGAATATAGACGGGGATGACAGATGGCGTCGAAAGCAAGAGCCGAATGACGGGCTAAGGGTTTCTATGAGTTATTGCATGAAGCGCAAGAACGCCAATCGTGTGATGACGCATGAAAAGCACACCGTCTTATATCTGCCCGTGACTAAGTTTTACACTTCAAGAACGAGCATGATCAGAAGCGAGAGGTTTTAATGAACTCATTAAGCATTGTGAAGGAGTGCTTACTGCAGTGATAAGTTACCGAGTCGCATTTACTATGATGTGAAGAAAATGGTCAAAAGGCTCAATCTAGGGTATGAGAAGATTGATGCTTGTGAGAATGATTGTATGTTGTATTACGGTGATGTCAATAAAGATAAGAGGTCATGTGATATTTGTGGTACAAGTAGATACCGTGAACAATGCAATAAAAGGGAAAGAGAAGTCTGAGAAAGATCTTACGTTACTTTCCCATTGCCCCGAGGCTTCAGCGGTTGTTCATGTCAACACATACCGCCGAGGATATGAGGTGGCACTCTACACGGGACATAGTCGAAGGTCAACTGACGCACCCGGCAGATGGGCTTGAGTGGAAAATTTTTGATAATAAGCATCCCTTGTTTACTGAAGAGGTTCGCAATGTTAGGCTTGGACTTGCTACGGATGGGTTTAATCCATTTAACGGGCCTTACACAAAGCCCTACGGGACCAGCCGTGGGTTGCCATTGTTTCCACCTATATTTTGAACAGGAGTCTCTCTCGCCTGATATTGCATGAATTGCATAAAGCCTCTGAACATCCCATCGTTCATCATTTCATCGGTGTTATTGTTTACCTGAGGATTATTATCTTCCTGTTGTACATTATCCTGGGTATTGATCGTTAGTGACTTAACGGTCTCATGTGCTTCATTGCTTATCTCGACATTTTCATATGTCATTTTAAAACACTGCCACAAAATAAGGGTTAATTGACATGCCACATATTATTCCTATACTCTGACCGACCAATTAAATAACAAGTAAACTTAGGTAGGTCATACTAGCGAAGGAATTCCCCGTCTCTCCCCTCCTAGTTCTTGTCTCACATCTCAGCCAGGGATCATATCACTAAACTTTGATACCAACTGTTAAGCCCCCAAAACAGGTATACATCACCCATCTTGAGTTACCAAATACATTGTACAAAATTCAAATACAACTTAATTATACAACAGTCGTGTAAAATACGACAAAACATAATCTAAGATTTTTAATAAGAATATTGTCATCTAGACAATATCCACACTCAATGGAGTTCTCATTACATTTATTATCACACTATTTAACAAAATATTGAGGACTACTAAAACAACCATCTAGACCGTCAATTCGTTCCCCGACCAGTTCTAACTATATTCTCATTTCCTGAAGAGAATAGTGAAAGAAAAGGGTGAGCACAACTAGCCCAGTAAGAAATATTATGACTAAGATAATGCAGAATAAATTATCCTTAGCCTTCAATAGTATAACAATTGGTAGAATACAATAGACATTAAGTTTTAGATCAACAACTGCAGCGGAATAAGAAATCCATTAGAAGAGTCAAGTAGAGCATAAAATCTACTATCTTTTATGATTTAAATTTTTTTTCATCAACTTTATCGCTGAGACTCAGCTTAATAAATAAAATCGAATCATCCCAGCACCAAGGCCAATGATATTCATGTAATCATCAATGGTAATGATTATACCAAATAATCCCTGGTCATAATCATACCAACAACTGTCCATCAATGAACTACAGGCCAATGGCTACTTTTACCACATCATTCGTTAAATTCCGGTCATGATTATACCAAATAATCCCTTGTCATAATCATACCAAGTCCATCTATGAACGTAAGCCAAAGATGACTTTCATCACAATATAAACATGAGGATGATGACAATGACATAATAATTCAATAAAACAAGTTCAGGGATAAATTTTAAAGATTTATAATTTAATTTATCCAGAATTCAATAACGTTCAAATTGTCAACATGATACTGCTTTGTGGAGTAAAATTCAAGAATGCTCAGAAGAATATTTCCATAAAAAGATACTGGATGAAGCACAAATATCAAGGATATTCTACTAATTTCATAGAGTATAGAAGCCAAAACTTTAACCAAATGAGTATAATAGAATATATGAAACTGCAAATGGATTTTCACCCGCCATGCAGTAATCCACGTAGACATATCATTTCCGCAAAAGAATACGAAGGGTCATTCACCATGCATGCGGTAGTCCGCGTAGACCGGTTATTCCAACCGAATTATAAAGAATGGATTAACAAAAGAATTCACCATGCATGCGGTAGTCTGCGTAGATAGGTTATTCCAACAGAATAATAAAAAATGGAATAACAGAAGAATTCACCATGCATGCGGTAGTCCGCATAGACAGGTTATTCCAACAGAATAATAAAGAATGGAATAACAGAAGAATTCACCATGCATGCGGTAGTCCGCGTAGACAGGTTATTCCAACAAAATAATAAAGAATGGAATAACAGCCCTTACGACTATTGAAAGAAAATAACTCTCTTCATGAATACGAAAGAAATAATACCCCTTACGACTGTTGAATAAAAATAATATTCCAACGAATATTGAACAAAGATAATATTCATACGAATACGAAAAATAATATTTCTTTAGAATATGAAATAAATAATACCCCTTACCTTAGAAGAAAATTGGATACTGGAATAGTGAGGTAGCAGACTTTTCTTCTTCTTTCTCTCTATAATTTATCTCTATAATAATTGCCCTTGTGAGACTTAGTGAATTGGTGAGAATGAAAGAAGAATGAGCTTCTATTTATAGGAAAATATAGTTTCGATAATTGCACATTTTGGGGCTCGAAATATTACAGTATAATACCTTCCTCTTTTTCTTCATTTTTAATTTAGTCCTGCAAGTATTATCAAACTTGCACCACATCCCCTAATAGTAAATCATGTGAATTAATAGTTCATTCATGCGACTCAATAGTATAATCATGTGAAAAAACTAATTATAGTATAGTACCTTCATCTATACCTCCATTTTTAATTTAGTCATGCAAATATTATCAATCTTGCACCAACTCCCCTAATAGTAAATCATGTGAATCAATAGTACACACATGTGAACACATAGTTATAAGCATGTGAATTAATAACAATTAATTGCTCATTTATCCGGTGAATTACCCGATTGGTCAATATAACCTCCAGACATAAATTATTATCAAAATAAATGTTGATTTCCACTAACACTAATAATTCCCACACAATGGAACTATCAATTTCATCTTTAATCAACACGAATTTATTCATCATTAATATTATAATTCACAATATTTAACAACCAGGTCGTTCCCAGGAAAGAGGGGGCTTTCCAATAAGGATTTCTCCTATCAAGCACAATTAGATTATCTAACCTCTCCTCGATGTAACTTCTAGACATTGTCAATATTGTAAATAATAAGATGAATAACTTTGTCGTCTCAATTATTGATTTAATAATATAACATATTATGCAGATGATACTGTGACAATAATTGAACCAATAATATGAGAGACATGATGCAACAATTCATCAGAGTAATAATTGAGTATAATTGAGTGACTTCTTACGTAAGCATCAATAATAAATACCGCAGTCTTCTACTATGCAACCACGCCAGACATCGTTTCTTTTTTACTACCGGGTAGTTCAACAGCTTTAACGGTAACACTTTCGCCATTATTTTTATAAAATGATAATTACGCCATTTCTAACTACGACAATACTTCCATTGTGGGGTCCACCAATGATTGTGTCATCGCATTTGATATTCCCGACAAAAAGAATATTCCCCGACCAAATGAATATTTTATAACAACTTGCTTACTTTGCAAAAATTTTCACATATCACCCTTAACTTTAACCTTTTATCAATTTAACCATTTACGAAATAAAATAATAATTATAAGAAAATTGAATACTTTAATTTCATAAAATTCGGTCTCTTATATATATATATATATATATATATATATATATATATATATATATATGAACTAACATTATCAAGTTATGCCTCAATTGAGCCTGAATTTTATATCCGGAGCGTTTATTGCTTTTTTATATATATACACTTATATATAAACTGTTATCGGACTCTGCTCGATGAGCCTGGATTTTATATCCAAAGCATTTATTGCTTTTATATATATACATATATATAAACTGTTGTTGGACTCTGTTCGATGAGCCTGAATTTTATATCCAAAACATTTACTGCTTTTGTATATATAAATACTTATATATATTATACCCATCAAACTCTGTTTGATTGAGTCTGTATATAATATCTGGTGCGTTTACCACTTATATATATATATATATATTTTACATTTTTGTCAGGCCTGGAGTTTACTTAGTGGCCTTTTACTGCTTTATTTACATTCCGTCCCGCCTGAAGTTTACTTCGTGGCGGTTGATCGTTTTTACTGCTTTATTTACATTTCGTCCCTCTTGGAGTTTACTTCGTGGCGGTTGATCATTTTTACTACTTTATTTATATTTTCGATCCCTTTTGGGGAAGCTTCGTGTTGGTTGCTCGTGTGTGTATATATATATATATATATATAGCTTTTATATATTTAAATTTACAGTCCCCCATGAAGTTTGCTTCGTGGTGGTTGACAGTCTGTATATATATATATATTTACAGCTTTTATATATATATAACTGGTTATAGCTTTTATATAAACTACTACATCGTGTGAGCCTAGGAATCATGTGATCACAGATTCAGTCTCCTGAATCTAGATTCGGTTCCTGTGATGGAGATTTTCGGCTGTAGATAGTTTGTACATTATTCACGGTGTCTAAATTTCCTTAGATGGCTCTTAGGTCCACAAGGAATTCGACACTTCTATATATCTTATTTTCTTGAAGATGCTTCGCATCTCGAAAATAAAAGAAATCAAGCCGAACATTTAATAAAATGGAAGTATCAAAGGCCTCAATTACTATTGAGCACAAGGTTTGAAAAACTCTTTTATAAAACATCACTGCTATATCTTTTTAAAACTGAATTTTTACCTAAATTCAAACCCTTTGTATATAGATGCGAACGAGGCATAACACTACTTCCAAATAACTGCATATTGACCCCCCCCACACACATTTATATAATAGTTTAATTGAAAAGTGGCGGTCACCGTGGTAACACGGATGTCGGGGGGTGCTTAACACCTTCCCTCTACATAAGCAAGTCACTGGACCCTAATGAATCTCGGTTTCACAGACCAGGTTAATAGTGTTACATCACGTGGTCAATGTGCAAACCTTTTCTCGATTGAGTTGGTACAACCATTTAAAAATAACAACTGGCGACTCTTATAGTCCAATCGTCGACATATAAATGTTGGACCTTTTCACAACTTATTTTTTCAAACAAATCTCACCTAACATGAGAACACCAAAAGACAAGAACAAAAAAGGGACAGTAAAAATCCCGATGTCGACAGGTGGCGACTCTGTTGGGGACACCAGTAAGACTGTAAGAGGACTTAAGCCGCGACTACAAATGTTTCAAAACTGTTATATACTTGTGTGTGGATGTTGCATTTACATTTTTTTGATGAATGTGTACGAATGTATTTACTTACTGCACTTAATGCTTTACACTATATCTGCATACGATATTAGTGCTTCGCACATATCATCATTCTCATAATGGTGAGACACATTGCATGTGAATGTATGTTGTGTGGTTCCTCCACCAAGAGGCTATCCTGTCGATGTTTGATTACTGGACTCGTAGGAAGACTAATTCCAACGAGGCTCAGGAAAGGCACCACCCAAATTCGATCCAGTTGAAAGACCGGATTAACTTCTTGTCAAGTAAATTGCGATGATCTGGGAATCTTCATGCCAAAAAGTCGCGAGAGTAACCTAAGATAGGTCAGGCTCTGATAAACCAAACGTGGAGGAAAGTCTCTTCATGCTTTCCATTTCCAATTACTTGTAATTTCGTTCCATGTCAATCTCTATGTAATGGAAAATATGAAGAATATGTGTACATGCATATTAGAGCTTACCATGTTATCTTACAAATAACTAACATCCGTTTTGTAGGATAATACTCCTAAAAACGGACAAATTATGATAACATGTAAACATTGATACATTCCCTAAAACTAAACTACATAAGTTTTTGTTGGGAAACAATTGGGCATGTTACCCGTTCAAAGTCCAAGAAGGCCATGAGCCTACAACCAATTATGTCTTCATTTGATCAAACTAATCATGCTCCTGTCTCTCGTGAGGAGTTTGAGGAATTAAGTAAATAAATTACAGATTTGGTTGTTCTGCTTAAAGAACTATACCAGTCTACTCAGGGTCTACTGTAAAATCCCAAATTTTACGAATAAAGATTTAATTTCTCGATTTTTTTTTTTGAATATTATGGTGTGGATTTAATATAATGTTATAGTTGTGGGTAGTATTTATAAATTTTGCAAAGTATGCAAGTTGTTATATTATATTCGATTGGTCGGGGAATATTCTTTATATCGGGGAATATTCGTACAATGGCACAATCATTGGTGGACCCCACAACAGAATTATTGTCGGATTGAGAAAATGACAAAAATATTTTATTAAAAATAACGGCGGAAGTTTTACCGTTAATACTGTTGAACTACTCGGTAGTAAAAGTATAGTAATACGCGTGTTTGCATAGTGGCACACGGTATTAGTTATTGATGCTTACGTGAGAAGTCACTCAGTTATACTCAATTATTGCTACAGTAATTGTTGCATCATATCTCTCATATTATTGATTCGATTATTGTCACAGTATCATCTGCATAATATGTTATATTATTAAATCAATAATTAAGACGAAAAAGTTATTCATATTATTAAATTACAATATTTACAATGTCTAGAAGTTCTACCAAGGAGAGGTTTTCTCACCTAATCAGCGGCGCCCAATAGGAGAAATCCTTATTGAAAGCCCCTTTCCACGATAACGACTTTGGTTGTTAAATATTGTGAGTTATAATATTAATGATGAATAAGTTCGTGTTGATTAAAGATGAATTTGATAGTTCCATTATGTTGGGATTATTGCTGTTAGTTGAAATTGATATCTATTCCGATGATAATTGATGTCTGGGGGTTATATTGATAAATCGGGTAATTTATCGGATAAATGAGCAATTAATTACTACTAATTCACATGCTTATATAACTATTTATTCACATGTGTGTACTATTGAGTCACATTTACTTACTATTAGGGGAGTTGGTGCAAGATTGATAATACTTGCATGACTAAGTTAAAGATAGAGGTATAGATGGAGGTACTATATTGTAATTAATTTTTTCACATGTTTAGAACTATTGAGTCACATGATTTACTATTGAGTCACATGATTTTACTATTGATTCACATGATTTACTATTAGGGGAGGTGGTGCAAGTTTGATAATACTTGCAAGACTAAATTAAAAATGAAGAAAAAGTTGGAGGTATTGTACTGTAATTTTTTGAGCCCCAAAACGTGTAATTTTCGAAACTATGTTTTTCTATAAATAGAAGCTCATTCTTCCTTCATTTCTCACCAATTCACTAAAGCTTTAGAGCCATTATTATAGAGAGAAATCTATAAAGAAAAAGAAGAAGAGAAGCCTGCTACCTCACTATTCCAGTATCCAGTCTTCTTTTGAGGTAAGGGATATTATTTGTTGTACCTGTAAGGGGTATTATTCCTTTGGTATTCATGAAGAGAACTTCTGTTATTCCATTCTTTATTATTCTGTTGGAATAACCTGTATATGCGGGCTACCCTATACTTGGTGAAATTCTTCTGTTATTCCATTATTTATTATTCTACCGAATAACTCGTTTGTGCTGCACCGCATACATAGTGAAATTCTATTGTTATTCCATTCTTTATTATTCTATTGGAATATCCTATCTATCGTTTTTCTGCCGGACACGGTTCCGCTTTTTTATTATTCTCCGCTGAATATCACATGCATGCATTTTACGGGACCGCTTGCGTTATTTATTATTCTCATAGAATAACCTTTGTCTATACATCTGTACCGCATGCATGGTGATTTCGTTGTTATTCCATTCTTTATTATTCTGTTGGAATATCCTGTCGGTGCGTATTACACCTAACCTAGTTCCGTTATTTCTTATTCTGTTGGGATAACCTGTCTATGCGAAGTACCGCATGCCTAGTGATTTCTTTTATTATTCCATTCTTTATTATACTCAGTTGGTTAAAGTTTTGACTTCTATACTCGTCATGAAATATCATTTTATTTGGTAATTTCTGTTACGAGTTACTATTCACCCAAATATTATTCACTCGAGTATTCGGGGCACTTTTCATGTCGGAATACTATTCACAAGTTACTATTTATGGGTTACTATTCACCGAAATTACTATTCACTTGAATATTATTCACTCGAGTATTTGGAGTACTTTTCATGTCGGGATACTATTCACGAGGTACTATTCCCAAAGTACTATTCACGGGGTACTATTCACATCGAAAAATTGATTCTTTTCTGTCCAAATTATTTTTGGTGCATGAATATTATTCTTGAATTTTACTCTACAAAGAAGTATCATGTTGACAATTTGGATGTTATTAGTTCATGGATAATTTAATTCTTGAACTTGTTTTATTGAATTCTTATATCATTGTCATCATCCTTATGTTTATATTATGTTGAAAGTCATCTGTGGCCTGTATTGCATAGATGGACTTGGTATGATTATGACCGAGATTATTCTAGATAATCATGACCGTAATGTTACAAATGATGTGGATAAAGTCCTCATTGGCCCGTAGTGCATTGATGGATGGAGCTTTTGGTATGATTATGGCTATGGATTCTCTTGACCAAGGGAGCAAAGATGAATTATTTTATGGCATGATCGGAGATAGTTGATGAAAACACGATTATCTTTGGCCTGTAGTGCATGGATAATTCGTGGTCGTGATACTAAATAATATCCTTGGCCTGTAGTGCAGGGATGATTTGATGATGTGGATTGTTTATTAAGCCGAGTCTCAGCGATAAAAGTGATGAAAAACTTTTTAAATTATAAAAGATAGTAGATTTTATTTTCTACTTGACTCTTTTAATGGATTGCTTGTTCCGCTGTAGTTAAACTTGATGTCTATTGTATTTTATCAGTTTAACATTATTGAAGACTAATGATAATTTATCCTAAATTATCTTAGTCATAATATTTCTTACTGGGCTAGTTGAGCTCACCCTTTCCTTCACTGTTCTCGTCAGGAAATGAGAACATAGCTGGGACTAGTCGGGGAATAGAGTGATGGTCCAGATGATAGTAGTAGTAGTCCTCACTATTCTGTGAAATAATGTGATTATAAATGTAATGAGGACTGAATTTGAGTTTGTATACTATCTATGAGGACTCCATTGAGAGTGGATATTGTCTAGAAGGCAATATTCTTGTTTAAACTCTCAGCTTATGTTTTGTCGTATGTTACACGACAGTTGTATTATTAAGTTGTAGTTTGTATTTTTGTACAATATATTTGGCGAGTTAAGATGGGTGATGTATACCTGTTTTGGGGGCGTCACATCTATGCATACCCGTACATACAGAATCCTCTACATATGGAGGAACACAGGGTGCGGACCAAGCAAATCCAATACCTGAGCTTCAGTTGGATAAGTCCAACAAAATTCCTAAAAACACCTATCTCAAAGAAGATCTAGACACCGGTGATATCAGGAAAAAAGTCCTTCAAATGGAAGATACCATTCGGTCTATAAAAGGGATTTGAGCACACGGGAGTGTCTCATATGTCGACCTTTGTATATTCCCTGGTGTCCATTATCCAGAGATGTTCAAAACTCCTGACTTTGAAAAGTATGATGGGTTGGGAGATCCTTACACACATTCGAAGGTATTTATTGGGGAACTCGGATCTTATGCAGAAGATAAAAAGCTCAGAATGCAACTGTTCCAAAAGAGTATAACTGGAGAAGCCCGCTTATGGTATACCAGATTAGACAATTCAAAGATCTATAGCTGGGAAGAGCTAGCTCATGCCTTCCTCAGTCAGTATAGTTTCCAGTCTCATATGGCTCTTGACCGGTACCAAATTACCAACATCAAGAAACGGTCTAATGAGTCTTTCAGAGAGTATGCTCAAAGGTGGAGGTGCCTTGCTGCTCAAGTTATTCTTTCTATGATGGTATCAGAAATGGCGATGACCTTCATAGAAATACAAGAAGCTTCTTTCTATTAGAGAGTTTTAGCTGGCATTGGTAAAACATTTTTTGAAATGATCAAACACGGAGAGATGACTGAGATGGGATTGAAGTCAGAAAAAATTCAAGACATAGCCGCTCTTAAAGCTGTTGCTAGGCACATCCAGTCCGGAACTTATGGAAACAACCCCCGGAGGGTCCATAAGAAGAAAGAGGAGGATGTTTCCTTGATACTACAATGTCAGAAAGGCAGTTAAAATATGCCTATCCAAAGGAAAAACTACTCCCCTTTTCAAGCACAGTCTTCCAACCCTACATTGCCAAAGGGTGGAGAAGTCTGACGTAACCGAGTGTTCACACCCCTAGGCGATCACTCGAGAATGTTCTCAATCTTTTGACTACTCAGAAGAAAATTTCACATCTTCTTCCACCAGCCAACCCAAATGGGAAGGGTTTCAATGCTACTCGGAAATGTGCCTATCATGCTGGAGCGCCATGACATGATACTCAGGATTGCTGGGCCTTGAAACACAAGATCCAGGTATTAATCGACAACAAGGAGATTGTGGTGACTAAACCAGACCAACCTCATGTGCAAGACAACCCTCTTCCTCAACACAAAGAAGAAGAGGTTAATATGATTAATTGGAGCAGTGGACAGAGTTCCAATTACGTTGTTGAATCTTCCCAGACCAGCAAGGTCGGTGCGGACAAATGGGATTATACACAGTTCCAGTTTGGGATGGAATAAAAGATGAAAGCTCTTTGTAAGAAAGTAGACCAATTGGCAGAACTGGTGATCCATCAGCACCAAGTCACACGCCAATTAGTCAGTCAGGAGCATGCTAGTCTCCTTCCTTTTGTTATGAATAGTTTATCAATGCCTTCAGAAAGTGAAACACTAGAGGATAAAGTTGCAAAAAGAGCAAGTGCCAAAGCCCGTTGGGATTTTGCCAATAAGAGGGAATTTACACACCCGGGCCAACCTATGGAGGAGATATTTCAGATGCTGATCAATGAAGGAAGATTTACATCCCTTCTACCTCAAATCAATCCCCGTTCAAGATTGTTCAATTCTAATGGAGTATGTCAGTATCACTCCCATTCTCGTGGTCATAACACAGAAGAATGTTGGGCACCAACTATCTCATTCAGAATTTAATTGACAGCGGTGTCCTGCAGATGACAGATGATGACACTTTGTTACTCGAGAGTGGGAACACATATCCTACAAAATGGAAGGATGGCGTAGCAGTTATATCCGTTGAAGATGATTTGGCTGCCAGACCACCCACAATAAAAGCAATTCAACTCAAAGGTGTTGACATCCTTTGAAAGTAGCTGCACCAAAGCCAATTACATTTCCATCTAGGCCAAAGTATCCTGTTGTCAGCCTTAAAAAAGTTTCATGGAATTATGGAGGGGCTAAAGGGTCTACATCATACACAACTGCTGTAGTGTCGAATAAGAATCCACTATATCTTCCCCACCGGGTGATGAAGCCTACCATCAAATCAAAGGGGAAATTTACCATTGAGAGGATTGAAGATTTCCTCCGTACTATAGGCCATAATGAAGCCAAGGAGGTTTTAAGCTTGAGAGAAGGTCCACAACAAATTTCCATACTGGACTTGGTTTTCTCTTCCGAAGATCATAAGAAGATCTTGCTAAGGGGCTTAGAAGAAGCCCATTTACCAAAATTAGTGGATGTGGAAAAATTCCAACATCTGGTTGATCACATTTTTAACAACAATGTGATATCTTTCACTGATGACGACATTCCTCCCAAAGGGACTGGTCATTACAAGCTATTGCACATAGTAGTTCTGTCCTCCGGATACATGGTGGGAGGAGTTTTGATAGATGGTTGATCATCTTTGAATATCTGCCCTTATGCCACCTTGGAGAAGATGAATATCAACCCCAAGAGGATCAAAAGCAGCCATACGGTTATCAAAGCTTTTGATAGATCCCGACGAAATGCTGTTAGGGAAATTGAGCTACCTGTGGAGATTGATCCAAATACATTCAGTGTATCCTTTCATGTGCTCAAAATCGTATATGGCTGGATTCGTCCCTTCCACCCTTCATCAACAACTTAAATACATTATCAACAATAGCCTAATCACTATTAATGCTGAGCTAGAATGTCCTGAACAAGGTGACATACCACTTATCAGCTTCAACATAAGAAGTTGAACTAGTCTGTTTCCATGCCCTGGAGGTGAGCAACACTCATTACCATCCCATTGGGGCACCACCTCTCACACCCAAGATTTCTACCGAGGTAATGTCGGCCACTCAAGAGATGATGTCATTGGGTCATCAACCTGGAAAAGGGTTGGGCAAAGATCATCAGGGCATTAAGCGCCCAATTCAAGTTCCCAGTCAAACAGGGACAATTGGATTAGTCACAGGAATCCTCACAAGCACAAACATATTCCTTCATCTTCAGCCATACGACGAATATCTCCACCTACAGATCCTGAGCCTATGCAGTCTCCAGTAAAGGTTCCTGCCCATGTTATGGCTATGCTATTTCCCAAACCGATACTGGTTAAAGCAAAAGAGGTCCTGATTCCTGATCCCGAAGTGAAAGAAAAGGAACGAAGACGTAAACAAGACATCGCTAGGAGTTTGTCTCACCTACACATTTTCTTACATGATGAGCACACAAGTAGATACACTCCAGACGATGATTGTCCCGACATTATGGTCATTATTCGGGAGAAGGAGGATGATGATAGCCACTTTATCACCGTCGTCCATCAAGAGTTCACCCTTGATAATTGGAGCAACACTCCTTGCATTTGTCGTTAAGGGTAAAAAGGGAAGAAACCCCCTCTGCCTTGTAGATAGCTTTAATTACTTAGTTTACTGTACAGTATTAGAAGTTATTTTATCTGTACATGCTAACACTTTTTACGATTGAACAATTTCATATATTAAGTGAAAGCATATTTTGTTTCAGGACTCTGAACTTAGATGTGCCTATACTTGCTGATGAGGTGCCTTTTCTCCACAAGGACTGTAACTTTGATGAAAAGATTAACTCAGACTTGATGGAAATACAAGAGGACATTGAGATACCTCAGGAGATCAAGGAATGGGTCGAGGATAAACCAAAACCAAATCTTGATCAAACCACCTCATTCAACATCGGAACCTTAGAAAACCCTAAGCTAATCCAGATTGGTATAGACCTCACTCCAAACTAAAGGAATGACATGGTTGCACTATTAACCCAATTCCAGGAAGTGTTTGCATGGTCTCATGAAGACATGGTGGGTTTGTCCACTGATATCATCATCCATCGTCTTCCCATTAAAGAGGGATTCAAGCCAGTTAGGCAGAAGCTCAAGCGATTAAAACCTGAGTGGAGTTAAAAGGTTAAGGAAGAAATTGTGAAAAAATTTCAAGTCGGCATCATCATGGTGTCCACATACCCTAAATGGATATCCAACATAGTCCCCATGCCTAAACCAGGAGGAAAGGTGTGAGTTTGCATGGATTATCGGGATCTGAATAAAGCTTTCATAAAAGATAGCTTTCTCGTGCCATTTATCCACATTCTCGTTGACAATACTACTCAGTACAACATGTACTCCTTTGCTGATTGTTTTACGGGATATCATCAAATCATGGTTGCTGAAGAGGATCGTGAGAAAGCTGCATTCATCACGCCTTGGGGAACCTTTTGCTCTAGACGGTTGTCATTCGGCCTCATCAATGCCGGAGCTACCTACCAGCGGGCCATGATGGCTCTTTTTCATGACTTAATGCACAAAGAGATAGAGATCTACGTGGATGACATCATTATCAAATCTCGAAGGGAAGAAGACCACATAGACCATCTCAAAAAGATCTTCAACAGGTTGCATAAGTACAACTTGAAGTTGAATCCAACCAAGTGCGCCTTTGGCGTTAAATCGGGAAAGTTGCTAAGTTTCCTAGTCAGCCACAAAGGGATTGAGCTGGATACCACCAAAATCCAGGGCATTATAGAAATGCCCATTCCTCAGACAAAGAAGGCAATACGAGGATTTTTAGGAAGAATTAACTTCATTAGCATGTGCATTTCCTAACTCAAAGCAACCTGTGAGCCTATCTTCAAGTTGTTAAGGAAGAACTCCTCCATGAAATGGAACGATGAGTGTCAAAAAGCCTTCCTTACAATCAAAGAGTAGTTGGTTAACGCTCCTATTTTGGTACCACCCAAGGATAATGTTCCCCTGTTCATGTACCTGTCTGTTAATGATAATGCCATGGGCTGCATATTGGGACAGAAAGGCGATAGAGGCCAAGCGTGCGCTATCTACTACCTCAGCAAAAGATTCAGCAGCAGTGAACACAAGTACACTTTGATTGAGAAGACTTGTTATGCTTTAGCATGGGCTTCGATGAGGTTACAACATTACCTACATGATCACACAACCCATCTCATATCCCGCGTGGATCCTCTTAAGTACGTGTTCAGTAAACCCATGTTAAATTCTCGGCTATCCTGATGGCAGCTGATACTACATCAATTTGACATCGTCTATGTGACGCAAAAGTCTATTAAAGGTCAAGGAATTGCAGATCAACTAGCCGTTTCACCTTCAGGGGATTTCAAACCCCTGGAAATATACTTCCCCGATGAAAGGATAATGACAGTTCAACGCAACACCATCAGTACGATACACACCAATCATGGAAAATATATTTTGATGGAGTCATTAACATATGAAGGTTCTAGAGCCGGAGCAGCTTCTAGTATCCATTACGGGGGAGCAGATCCCGTCACCATCAAATTGCGCTTTGTCAAAGACCAACAACACAAATTGAGTATGAAGGTCTATATTATGGGACTCAAACTTGCCCAATCAATGGGTATCGTGCTTAATCGCTTTGGAGATTCAAAATTGGTAATCGATATGCACCACATAAATCTATCACACCAAAGAGCTACATTTGCTGCCTTACCATTGATAAGTTTTACAGATGGCTACGGACTTCGAAAAAATAACCTTCCTCCACATTCCTTAAAATAGAAATGATTTTGCAGATGTGCTAGCAACTTTGGCCTCCTTGATCAACATACCTGACAAGGAAAACATGACAAACATCCCATTTGCCCTACAAAAGGCCCCAACTTATATGATTTATATTGGAGATGTATCGGATGAGCTACCTCCCATTCAACACCTTTGGTATCAGCACATCAAGGAGTACTTGCGAGATGGATTTACACCCACTAAGGCGAGCCCGACTGAAAGAAGGCGGATCCATTGACTAGCTATGAAGTTCTACTCGAGCGAGATGCACTCTACAAAAGAGATGCAGGACTAGGTCTCCTCGTGATGTCCGGACAAGGACCAAGCTCGTGAGACTCATGGATGAAATCCATGGTGGAGTATGTGGCCCACACATGAGCGCGGCCCTCTACTTGTTAAAAAGATCCTCGAAATATGGCATTATCGGCTCTCACTTAAGGTCGATCGTGATGATCATGTCAAGAGATGCTACCAATGCCAAATTCATGGAATGTTATCCACGCCCTCCAAGGGAGCTCCACAATATGAGTTCACCTCGCCTTCTCAATGTGGGAATGGACGGATCGGGCCCATCGAGCCCAAAGCCAAGAATGGGCATCGCATTTTATCTTCACCATGATCGACTACTTCACCAAATGGGTAGAAGCAGCCTCCTTCCCCAGGGTTACTAAAGAAGTTATCATTGCTTTCATCAGAAACAATGTCATTTGTCGATATGGACAACTAGAGGTTATTGTGTCAGACAATGCTAAGAACCTCAACAATAAAATGATGGAGGAGTTATGCAATAAATTCCATATCAAACACCTTAACACCGTCATCTACCATCCAAAGATGAATGGTACTGTTGAAGCGACTAATAAGAACATCAAGAAGATCATGAAAAAGATGTACGCCAATCATAAAGGATGGCCTGACCTCTTGCCTCTTCGACTCTATTAGCCTACGTAACTTCAATGCGATTTCCACCGGGGCAACCCCCACTCATCGACCTATGGGATGGAAGCAAAGGTTCTCCCATAGAAGTGGAAATGGAATCCTCAGAGTGTTGATAGACGCCACCGGATGAAGACCAATGGTTACAAGATAGGTATCACCAATTATCTCTAATGCATTTAAAAGGCGAAGTGATGCTATCTTCCATGGTCAAGATATACCAACAAAGGATCGCCAGATCCTACAACAAAAGTCCAACTACTAGCAGCTTTAAACAACATGACTTGGTTTTGAAGAAGATCATTGACAACCAAGATCAATCAAAGGGAAAATTTGCTCCAAACTAGGAAGGCCCGTTTATTATCAAGGAGGTATTGACAGGATGTGTTCTCAGATTACAAGAAATAAACGGTGATGAATTTCCACAACTCATCAACTCAGACACCGTAAAACGGTACTATGTCTGAAATTACCATCAAGCAAACATCCTGGTTTTGGATCAATAGATCACCAGTCACTTCAGGTTTTCTAACCCTTTCTACATATAACCCTTTCTTTATACACATCTGCCCCATCAGGGAAACACACTCTTCAAGCCAGCAGCTTGGTGTTTAGATCATCAGATCTTTCACTCAACTTTGTTTCAAACCTTTCAGGTTATCCCACAAGGGATTCAACCTTTCACACCCGCAGTTTTGTCCCACCAGGGATAAAACTTTTCACACCCGTAGTTTTGTCCCACTACGGATAAGACTTTTCACACCTGTAGTTTTCCCTGAACATGGGATTAAACTTTTTTTTGCTGCAAATCGTCCTGAACATGGGGCGAACTACATCAACCTAATCTCCCTGATACTTGGGAGTACGTAGGCAACCATTTTATATGGCCTGGTCACAATAAAAAAAACAAAAACAAGAAACACATTTTTACACCTTCCTATACAAAAATCACAAAAACATTCCTACACTTTCTACCCTTTCACATACAGCGTTGAACCTCTTACACCAGGTTCAAACTACGTAGACCTGATCTCCTCTTCAATAGGAGTACGTAGGCAGCCAATTATGATTCAGTCTTACCCCTACCAAAACAAATACTTGTCAACGGTACTAGGATCAAGCTTCAATCCACCACATTTCATCGGCTTCAGACCAAAGGGATGGAACTACCTCGCCTCCCCATAAATGGGAGAGTCACGACCATCTAAGTCATGCGGATTGATTCCTCAAGAGCAACACCAATCCATAAGAGATGGAACTATTTGGGATCTCCTCTTCAATAAGAGTACCGACAACCATCTGTGGTGCAGTGAATCTCAAAGAGGAAAAGTCACACTCCTCTCCACCTCTACATACATAAACTAGTCCCAAGACACCAAAGAGGGTAGGGATACACGCAGATTAATGATCCATTCTGAAAGATCATGTGATGTTTTAATGTCCACCCATCAAGGATGAGTTCAAAATACATCAAGATCACAAGCCCTGAAGAAACAGGCAAATATCAAGCAAGTAGCAAGGCATAACTAAAAGGGAAGTGAACCAAATTATATTTCCCTGCCATATAAAATGTTGTTTGATATATACAATATGTGTTGTACATAACAAAATGGCTAAGCTAGTTTGTGCAGGAAAATACAAGTCTATCTACAATCTCATGGATATACGAACAATCAAGTCCAACATGGCATCTCTCTCCAAAGAAGGAGGCAACGCTGGAAGCTCCTGCCCAAGGGTATCTACACGAGCTAATAGATCCGCATCCAACTGCATGGTGTCATGATGCTCATCAATATATGCACTCATATCGGCAAGCATGCCAGTAGTAAGGGATCTCACTGTAGTACTATTCGTAATGGCTACATCCCGGGCAGATATGGCAGCATCCCGCTCAATAATCAATGCATCTATGGATGATCTGGCCTCATCATGCTTATCAATAGCGGTGTCTCTATGAGCTACAGCCTCCTCTCTCTCCAATAGAGCGGTATCTCTCCCATTAAGAGTTATCAATATCAAGACCCTAGCCTAATCTCTCTCAAAGGTCATCAGATGAAGACTCTACTCTGAATACTGTGTTGAATGTTGGATCACAGTAGCACTCATACTGGGAGAATCTGCAAGAGCTGCTGTCAACCCAGTAAATAGATCCTCCTCTATGGGACGATCAATGTCCTTTGTGGGCTCCCCATCATCAGAATCAATCTTTGGCACTGCGGATACTACCGCAGTCGATGATGTCTTTGTCTCCATCCATGTAGAATACTCTGACGAACAGCTCGGATGGCTAACAAAAAATGCAGCTAGCTCACGCTTATCCCAACAGGCATACACCCTGGATATGTCCTCTACTGACAAGTGGCGATAAGCCAAGCACTAACTCAATGCCCCCTCAAAGGGATGGAAGTCTTGAAACTGGTCAAACTGTGACATCACAACCAGTGGGTGGTAAGTCGTCATGCCCCTCAAACCTGCCAGAGGGAGATAATCCATGCCAGAAGCATAAGTAATGAAGTTGTAGAGTGAACTAAGCCCTGTACACGACAGAATGTCAAATGGATCTACGATCCTTGCCAAGAATACCGACCAAGACATAACATCTATGCACTCCGCTGGCTGGAAGGAGTAAGACATAGCTATCTCATGGGTAAAACAATACTCGTGCCATCGAAAAGTGCCAATTGATCTCAGGTGTGACATGAACCACACGTACAACATGACCGAGCTACCTATGAATACCCCTACAGGGTAGGTGCTGTAATATGTGGCCGATCTCAGCGTCTCTGCTACAATCATCGGTACAATGATATGACCCTCCCTGAGAGCTCTCACTGCCATAATGATGCCAATGTCCAGCTCATTCATATACCGTGGCATGTACACGTATGATAATACGTACATCAACAATACGTCTACTTTGGTTAGACTCCACTGATCCTCCGATATTGTAAAATCCTCGGAGTGTCGTGTGTAACTGTCCTCTGAGCCAAATCTATCCATCAGAAAATGTTGGGATATCACATGGTCGGATGTAATCTCATCATGTACTACTCTACGCCTCAGCTCGGTGAGGGTCATAAATTGACAGCTCATGTCGCCGATAGCCATCCGCTGCAAGGTCTCGCTCTAAGGGCAAGATATCATCAACCAAGTATACTACCTCTAAGGTAGGAGTCAACTAATGGATACCAAACCGAAAAACTCTACCTCTCCCAGATCCAAAGGCTCCAAAGATACCATCTCTACAAAGCCTCATGAAACCTCAAACATCGTAGAGGTCATAGAATGTCAATAATAACTAATCTACAAATACCCCCGTTCGAGGTGACATACTATCATACCACTATCTCAGACGGGATGCCACCAACACTGGTGGGGTGTGATCAATGCGGCTAACTGTCGAGGAAGACATCTGTGTGGGCCGTATCATAAGACCATCCAGGGGTCAATGTTGAATATCTATGGACATACATACATATGCATAACATAATACATGCATGATAAACAATAGATGGCAATGTGATGTAGGGAATAACAGTATATACATTCCTAAGTATGTCATCATCTAATACATCTCTGTACAGCTAAAAATACAGGGAAATGGGGCACAGATGCCCAACAACTAACAGGGGCCTATCAAAAGATATAGCGAGAATGGGGCACAACCATCCAATATCTAATAGAGGCCTATTAAAAGATATAACGAGAATACACATCAGAAGGAGACAATGGTGTCAATATTTACATCATCAATCCTGTCCACCTGATGTAACTCCTCCTGAGTCACTAGATCTCCATCAACGGGGATATCATGCCTATACAACAGAGGATCTGCATTGGCAAAGCCATATAGGTCACCTGAAGGGCCAGCGCCAGAGCTGAAAGGATCAAAAATATTTTCCTTTGAATGATATCTGCCCAAATGCCGGATAAAGAAATGTGTCCGGTCCAACTGCTGGGTCAAATTGTCAATCTGTGTCAAATGAGTCGAATCTCTGACACAAGCCATATAATCCGTCATCATCATGGATCCAGGAACCATATCCCCCATAAACTGCATAGCGCGGGTCTGGGCTCCGATGGTATGAGGGGACCACTAATGCTGGAACATCTCCTGAGTATAAGGACCCTCTGACAGTGTAAAATTGTCAACACCCATCAATGGGATATCAATAACAGGCGACTGTGAAACAGGCCAATAATGCCTGGCAGGAGGCAAGATAGGTATACGGATCTCACTTGTGGTGCTCTTAATATCACGCTCTCCTAAATAGAGCTCCCATCCTCCATCAGTAAAGAGAGGAATCCTACGGGTGGATATCACGTACTCGACACCAGTCGGGTATCCATCCTCAAACCCAATGCGTAAATATTCCCCAAAATATCCATGTGATAGCATCGGCTATCAATAACTCTAACTATAGATGATAATGGGTGAAACCCTCAGCTACAGAAAACTCCGTTAATATGGAGTGATGCCATCGTCGTCCTTGTGGATAGGTCTCTAAGCCTAGAACACTCACAAGACATAAACATGGGAGCCTCTCATAGGCCCAGAACTGCCAACACAAAGGCAAACATCTGCTGTCAGTCAACACTCTTAATCTGTACATGGGAAATCACAAGAGAAATACTCACTAGCAGAAATGGGTAAAATCCTAGCCAAGCCTCCGTCAAGCCCTGCGAACGTATGCGCATCCCTCTGAGGAAATAGGCGAAGGTGTAGGAGCCCCAATCATACTCTCCAATATGGTCCATATCTTGTGTGGCGCTCACCAAAGCGAATGATACCGTACAAGAGTTATTTGCTATGAAGCAGCCCCTAATGATTATCAGGAATAATTGCCGAAGAATGTGATCCTTGACTCTCACATCATCGGGTATAGGCTTACTCAATAGCCCGGTCATAGCATCTACGCTCCAAGGACCTGTGCGAACTATCATGCCCTTGAGTGCCTCAGCCGGAACTCCTATCAAGGATCGAACGACATTCGGGGTAATATCCATCGTACATGGCACTGGCATCCCTCCAAACTCCATACTGGTGATAAATCGCCAATCCATTAGCGTTATCATCACCTCATAATCCAATAAATAGAGAGACCGAGTCTGGTGAAACCAGCGCTTAAACAATGCCCTGAGGTAACCCCAAGGACAACGATGGGGGAGGATGGAAAAGAACGCCCCAAAACCCCAACCATGCACAATCGCTCGATAGTCAGGATGCAGAGCCTGATATGTAGAGTGAATGCTAAACCAATTCCCTTTAGACTGTGTAAAGTCGGGAACCTACATCATAAGGTAGATCAACATCAGAATCCTTACTCCTCTTCAATAGGAAAAAAGTAAGATCAAAATCCAGCTTGTACCTTATTTGCATGCAAATAAACTGAGGGGTGTTGACTCAAATCACCCAGGAGCTCTGAGATCGTCATCTGAATACCTGGAAAATCCCTATGGGGAACATGAGCAGAAAGAACAGGATCCGCAACAGGTACATCCTCCTCCTCGTCCTTAACATTCGGTACCTCAACCCGGACAGGACGTATCACCGCCTCCACCAGACGATGAGGTTGTCTAACGGAACGGGGTCGAGGCACATCAGAAGCCCTGTAATGACCATGAATTTTAAACTCCTTATTAAATAAATATGTGATTTAATTTTTAATGAGTTAGTTTTGTGAGTCTATTTAAACCTTATGTGGTTGTGTGAATTTATGAAATGATTAAAGGGAGTCACTAATAGTTTATTTAAATTATCGGACTAACCCTAAGATTTTAATATCAAAGAGTTGATAGGATTCTTAATAATTAAATATTCAATTTATTTGAATATAGTGACAGGATTTAAACATATTGATTCATTTCAATTATGGGTATATCACCACTATAGAAGATAAATTATATCATGTAAAACTTGTGTGGTGATAAAAATTGGAACTGGTTTGAAGCTAAACCATTTTAGCAGATCGCTAGGGGACCCAAGCAATTGCCGCCTCCCGATCGTATTAAAATGGCTCATTTAAGGCTAGTGGTTAATCTGGGAAAAGTTAGTTTCTACTGTAGAAATGAAATGGAACATTAGTGTAAGGTGTGACATGGATAAAATTGTATGATAAGAATACATTCTAATGATCTAAGGTATCAAGTGGTACAATAAAATCATAAGTGATTTTTATACAGAAATGATTAAATATCTGTGTATTCCAGAAATTGGGAAGGGAAATACGTATATAAACTGAACAGTTAATATTAAATGATGTTATTATGTGTTTACGTGTAGAAAGAATAATTATGGGAGATACCCGCTTAATAATACCTAACTGTGTTATTTTATTGCGTGTATTTAATGTACATGGATTATATGATATGAGTACCTAAATAATCCCTAAATTTCATAATATGGTAACAATTGTACATTAAAATTACATTTGGGAGTTAAATTAACTAACTGATCAAATTGAAGCACGTTGTTGGAAAATTTTAGTTCATCAGTTACACCACAGTACAATGAATAGTAACCTATCACCTAAATACGTAACTTCCAAGTCTGTGGTCATTAGCTAGGAAGATAGCTGATGGTGGGTGGTTGAGCAACCCCTTGAGAACCAGTGTATTCTCCTTCTACATTCCAGTCTCAACCTTTCATGCAAAGCTAATTCCCAGTCCAAAGTTCTTCTATAAATAGTAGTCTAATTCTAAGAGTTTACATTAATTTTGTTTTATATGTGGAACCTCTGATAAATTGAAAATTGAGTGAGTTGTGATCCAAAGAAGAGGTTAGTAAGTTCAGAAGGAGGAAACTAAGTTTATTAAGCTTCAAGAGGTAAAAATCTTAACTTGTTTTCTTGAATTGGGTTTTGCTAAATTCTTGAAATCCTCTGTCAATCAAAGTGAATTAGCATGCTATAATGTGTTTATGAAGTAGATTTACATGTATGAACTCCTTAATGATAGATTGGAACGTGTTTAAGCTGAAAAGAATTAAAGTGGTTTGATGCTCTGTAAAATAGAGCAAGTTACTGCTTCTATTCCAGGCATGGCGCAGATGCGCCCTATTTATACTAGGGTGCAGCACAGCTGCGCCATACCCTAGAATCAGTTTCTGATTTTTGGTTGTGCTATGTGTTGCTAACTTGATGTTATGACTTAGGTATATGCCTAACAAGGGGAATGGCCTGAGATATAAGCACATGCATGTATTATGAACAAGTATAACAATGTTAGTACATATGATTGACGCAACACTTAGAGTCTTGAAATGAAATTTGTAATTTCAAAAGTGAACTTTGTCACGA
This sequence comes from Panax quinquefolius, assembly GCA_020205615.1. Lineage (NCBI taxonomy): Eukaryota > Viridiplantae > Streptophyta > Magnoliopsida > Apiales > Araliaceae > Panax > Panax quinquefolius. The sequence continues at coordinate 39,749,196 of CM035153.1, read as the reverse complement.
ACACCTCATGTGAGCATTATGATTTTATGAACATAATAATATGGTTTATATTGACATGAAATGCAAGTCTAAAGTGATTAAACACACTAGAATACATGATTGAAAGTTAAGACAATTTCAAAGATAAGAAACTTAAGACTTTTCAAAATTTACTTGACCAAAGAATTCTATCTACTATGTTCTGACCATTTGAGCATGTATACGTGGCTTTAATATATGTTGTAAATACATAAGAGTTATATGTCAAGATGCCTTGTATATACTAAGTTGACTTAGTGTAAGATTCAAAGAAAGTTAGAATGAGAAAGCTAATGTCATCAAGTAATGAGTAAATTACGTTATGACCATCCAAGCATGTATATTAGGACTCATTATGCCTATAGATATATTTACATGAGCATCGTTTGGTTAATGTATGGTTTTCACTTATGCACACATAGTCATAAAAAGGAAATTTCTAAATTATGAACTATGTGAGTAAAGTATACATGTGTTGTTTATACACAAGCATGACTACTGAATATCGTATAACCAAGTTATGAAGCATGGTAACCACATGACTTTTTTATTCTTGAACACCATGTAAATTATAAGCTAAAACTTACAAAGGTAAACTCAAGTATGGTCATGTGCTATGTGAGAAGCTCTAGCATATATGCATGTTAAAGTATAAGTGTATTGGAATGTTAGAGTTGGATAGAAACAGGAAGTGCAAAGCTCAACCCTTGTCTGGCCAGGGGACAGCACAACTGTGCCATCCCTAAGCCTAGACAGGGTGCAGCTGCGCCATCCTGTAGTCATGAAAAGTTTCTATTTTTGATCTGAAGTTCAAGGCAAGCTTATATGATTACTTTACCTTGTAATATATGACCAATATGCTATGTAATGTGTTAAGAATCATGTTATGTGACGATTTGATTCTTGTAAGTATAGACTCATACTAGTTTACATATACTAATTGAAAAGACCGACTTGTTAACGTTAGGTCGTTTCAACGCAAGTTAATTAAAGCTAGAATTAAATTGTAGCTTAGCAAACAGGCAAGTTCCCTAACCTTACTCAAATTTATATTGAGCAAGTCTCCGAACTTCACTTTTTGGTTATGCAAGTTCTTTAATTCGTACTCTTTTACTTGAGCAAGTATCCGAACACTATTTTTATTGTGTTGTAAGTTTCCTAACTTACACAACTTTAGATTGTGTGCAAGTTTCCTATTATAATTTAGAAAATTATTTAAATCTTAAATGATGGATTAAAGGTTGAATAATAGACCCAGACAGAAAATAAGTGAATGTATTTGAGATTTCTGGGAAGGAATTTTGTGAATTTAAAAATTCTTTTGGTAAAGGCTTGCAGTGTTAAATGTATAAGTGTATATGCTCTGTGTGTATGGTTATGTATGTGTACAGTATGTGGTTAAGGGTCAAGGGTTGACCAGATAAATTATATTAGTGTCAAACCCTAATATTATTTTAAGAACATCGTCGTTCAGTTAGAAAACCCTAGCGATTGATAAGAAACCCTAATACCGGCTCTGGAAACCCTAATTTCAGTTCTGGGAATCCAAAACCCTAATTCGGAACATTAAAACCCTAATTTGGGGATTCAAAGGATAATTATAAAACCTTAAGTGTATTAATTATAAACTTAATTAGGGTAAAACCTAGCAAATTAGTTAGAAAACCCTAATTTTAAAATTAGAAACCCTAATTTTAAAATTAGGAACCCTGATTGCTAATTAGAAACCGTAATTTCTAATTAAGAAAGTTTTTTTTTTGTTTAGGAAATGTTAATCCTAATTACAAGTCCTAAGTAATTAGGAAACCTAATTTAATTAGGAAATCCTAATTTACATTTTTAATAACTTAAATTTTCATTTTTAAACCAAGTTAGAAATCCTAAAAAATCAAATGGTAAAACCTTAGGGTTAAACCCTAAGGGTTGTGACAAGTTACTAGTTTGCCTTTAAATTTAAAAGTCTAATGACCTAAGTGCCCTTTTTCATTTCTTTAATAAGTAACTTGAGAATCTTGCCAAAACTTTAGTTGGTGACCAACTAAAGCTCAGCCATGTGACCAAAATCTCAGCCATCATTTGCCACCTTGCAAGTATAGATACATGAATCAAAGATATATGTGATTAAAGAGAGGGAAAACCAAAGACTTAAGTCATTTGCTTACAAACACTTCACCAACTCCTTCTCTCTCTAACCCCACGAATTATATTAATGGATCAGTCCTTAACAAGGCTCATAGATCATTAAGATCAGTGGAGAAAAGCTAAGATCAAACATTATTCAAGAAAGGTATAAAACCTAAACCTAGAATCTGATCATTAAGGCTATGTTAGATGTTAAGTTTTTGTGTTTAAACATGTTGTTTGTAGTGTAAATAGATGATCTGGGTTGCTATATAGTGAATCCATAACATCTATATGCACGAAATAGAAGTTTTCAAAAATCTAGAAAATTTTGTTATATTGTCTGACAACCGAATGTCAGACCTTATAGATTTGTGCATGTTATGTGTTTTAGTGTTTAGAAGGTTTGTAGTTGTAGTATGTTGTGAGATCTTTGTTCTAGAATTTGAATTAGGGTCAGATCTGGTACGGATTGGAAGTTATTAAGGGTTAAAGGTCGTTGACCGGCCATGACTGAACAATTCTGCGTAACCCAAAACTTACCCAGAAATGTCTGACAAAGAGTTCATGTGCATAGATCTGTCAGGTGTTTGTTGATTTGGTCATGTTGTTGTATCTAAGTTGTAGTATGATATATGGACTACTGATTCATGCTTTAAGATCGCCTAAATGACTAACATGATCAATATAGTGGATGGTCAAAGTAGCCCATTCGGTCACGATTTCTATTTCCTGGAAAACCCAAAAAGTTCAAGAACATGTTTTCTGTCAGAGTTTGACAGGCCTTGATTTCTTAAATGTGTTGATGTTATGATGCTCTGATGATATGTTATTGTACCTAGACATGTATTCTACAAGTGTGAATCTTTAAATAATACAAAGCAGACCTATAGTTCAAGTTATAAGGATCGAAAGTAGGCACCTAAGATTGTTCTTCAATTCTGGAAAACCAAGAAAACTGAAGAACAGGCCTGACAACGATTTTGAGAGCTTAGATCTCTCAGATACGATATGTATTGGCCATGAACTTGATTGATAATGGTAGTATTACATTTATACTACAATCTAAACACTTTAGTCTGCCCAGAAAACCTTAGGATCATAGATCAAATGGTGGTCAAACCTGGTAACTCGACAACTGACATGCATTTCTGGGTTTGGCCTAAGAACACTCAAGAACACCTATAGCGACGGTTCTATCGCTATGGGGCCCTTTAGCGACAATTAATTTCTAAAAATTAATATTTTTATTAAATAATTAGAGAAAATAGTTTTTAATTATTAAAAATACATAATAATTTCTTAAAAATTATTTTAAAGCCTAAAAATGGGTTTTTAATAATTTTAAATATATTTCATAAATAATTAATATTTTTAGGATATTAATGGTATTTAATTTATTTAATTATAATATTAAATAAATTATTTAAAAATGATTTTAATACATGAAAAATCATTTAAAAATATATTATGGTATAGAAAAACATTTTAAGTTATTTTCATTAACTTTTAATATTATGTGATGAATTTAGTTAATTAATTAATATGAATGGTAAGTAATTTATTTAATAAATGAATTAAATAAATTATAGAAAAATAGAATTAATGATTTAAATCATATAAAAATGTTTCAAGTGTTATAAAAATATTTTAAGTTATAAATTATAACTTTTGATATTTTGTCATGAAAATATTAATATTTTAATATTAATAACAATTATTGGATAATGGATTTATCTATTTAAAAATCATTTAAATATGATTTTAAAGTATTAAAATACTTTGATATATTATAAATATATTATAATATTATGTTATAATTTTCATTAATATTTTATATTAAATAAATATTAATGATAATGGAATAAAATGGTATTTAAATCATATAAATACGATATTAATGATTGAAAAATCATGATAAATGGTAATAATTATCTGGAAATTATTATGAGCTTATGAAAAATATTTTGACTGATAATAAATTATCTAAAATATCTATGAACCAGTTTAGAGCGAGTCTTAGTAATACTAGACTCGATAATTGTCTAACTAGGACGTCAGGATGTCAGAATAGTACTGGATTCAACTTAGACTGCAATAGTTTCACTTGATACTAGGTCTTATGTGTTGTATACACTGATAGGGTTATGTGTTCTGTGTTTAGGTTATTCTATGATTATATATAATAGTATTATAATGTGATGATATTATTCTAATATTTGGAGATCGGTATTATTTATATTAGGTTTCAGACAAAGCTAAATAAATTGTGTAACGATAATCAACGGATCAGACAAGTTTTCCTTAACTCAACTTTGAGTTGTTTATTCAAATATGCGTATGGAAAATCATTGATGATTATCATGTCTATGAATTATTAAATTGTACTCTGTGCATATTGCATGTAATCATCAGGTATGAAAGACTGATCACCTTCATTACCATTTAGTCTAAATATAATTGATATGTTCTTATTCAATGTTCGTTCAGCTATAAAAGTTTTTTCATGCTAGTTCACAATTATATTGTAGAATTTTAGCCAGCTTATTGTTCAAAATCTTTCTATCATGATATATCCTTAATTTATTGAACTTATACTTGCTGGGAAACCTGTTGCTCACCCTTGCTATATCATGATAAACATTGCAGATTAAGACGAATACGTCGGATATAGGAAAAGATCAAGATAAGTCCAGCTTGGGATTATATGTGCAGCTAGAATTGTAACAATAATGTATGATAATAACATTATTTGTTAGATATGATATTTAATTGTGTATTATGTGAAGGTTCTCGACCTTGGGAATAGTGTGTAATGTTTAATGTATAAACAATTTATATTTATATCTTTTACAATAGTTAGAGAAATAGTATACCAGATCCGTGGTGATTTGGGACCCGGATTTGGGGATGCTACAGTTGGTATCAAAGTTGTTGGTTATGAACCTTAGATAGGGTTACCTGAGACTAATAACCGCAGTGATTGGGATAGGTCTAACTCAAATAGAGTTAGTAAGTTAGTAAGATTCAAAGACGAATCTCAGCGGGTTATAAAGACACGTAGTTCCCTAACTATGATAATAAAGGTGAACAGTAATGGTGAATAGATAGAGTCTAAAAGACTAAAGGTACAAGGAAAGGAGATTGTAAAACAAAACGATCAGAACATAAAAATGAATCATAATATATATGATGTGATCACCCCGTGATCTGATAAAGTTATAACAAGGAATAGAATCTATCGAATGATTGAAAAGTTTACAGTAAAGATTGCTGTGTAGCAATGGTACTACGAATTGGTACAGATTCAGGAAAAGATTATGAATACGAGTTGAATGAAATTCGTATTGAGAAGGGAGTCATGATTAGGTGGGGATTTCAATTGAGGACTCATGTTAGCAGCTGAGTTGTATGATTCCTTGTTATGGGCGGGGAATTTTACTTGGTGTAAAAACCACTTAGTTTCTGGTACTGATAATCATTGAAATGTCCATGTCACGCTATTTTCTATATACCTGTTGAGAAGGTGATTCTTTTCTCATGTGTATAACAGATAGATAGGCTATAGGTAGAGAATATCAGGTTATGTACGAGTTCTTAAAACTCATACTTGTGGTATGTTCGTGACTCATGATTATATGAAATGTTTATGAACCCCTTAGCGAATGGACGCCAAAGGTCTGACTAGGACAAGTTCTTAAACTCATATGATTGTGGAAAGTTCCTGAACTCATAAGTGTGGTAAGTTTGATGAACTGGGTATAGTTTTGTGTGAATAGAGTATTGAGGATAATAGGAATAGATAGACTGTGACGCCCCCAAAATAGGTATGCATCACGCATCTTGAGTCGCAAAATACATGGTACAAAATTCAAATACAACTTAATTATACAACAGTCGTGTAAAATACGACAAAACATAATCTAATAGTTTTAATAAGAATATTGTCATCTAGACAATAACCACACTCAATGGAGTCCTCATTACATTTATTATCACACTATTTATAGAATAGTGAGGACTACTGTGACGCCATCTCGGACCATCACTCCATTCCCCGACTAATCTCGGCTACGTTCTCATTTCCTGAAGAGAACAATGAAAGCAAAAGGGTGAGCTCAACTAGCCCAGTAAAAAATATTATGACTAAGATAATGTAGAATAAATTATCATTAGCCTTCAATAATGTTAAACTGATAGAATATAATAGATAACAAGTTTAACTGCAGCGGAACAAGCAATCCATTAGAAGAGTCAAGTAGAGCATAAAATCCACTATCTTCTATGATTTAAAAAGTTTTTCATCAACTTTATCCCTGAGACTCAGCTTAATAAATAAACTCAAATCATCCCTGCATCACGGCCAAGGATATTCATGTATTCATCAATGGTCATGATTATACCGAATAATACCTGGTCATAATCATACCAACAACTGTCCATCAATGAACTACAGGCCAGTGAGGACATTCACCACATCATTCGTCACATTACGGTCATGATTATACCGAATAATCCCTGGTCATAATCATACCAAGTCCATCTATGCACGTAAGCCAATGATGACTTTCATCACAATATAAGCATGAGGATGATGACAATGACATAATAATTCAATAAAACAAGTTCAAGGATAAATTTTAAAGATTTATAATTTAATTTATCCAGAAATCAATAACGTCTAAATTGTCAACATGATACTGCTTTGTCGAGTAAAATTCAAGAATGCTCAGAAGAATATTTTCATGAAAAGATACTGGATGAAGTTCAAATATCCAGGATATTCTACTAATTTCATGGAGTATAGAAGCCAAAACTTTAACCAACAGAGTATAATAGAATATATGAAACTGCAAATGGATTTTCATCCACCATGCGGTAATCCACGTAGATAGATCATTTCCACAATTTAATAAGGAATGAATACGAAGGATCATTCACCATGCATGTGGTAATCAACATAGATAGGTTATTCCAACAGAATAATAAAGAATGGAATAATAGAAGAATTCACCATGCATGCTAGAGTCCGTAGAGCGAGTTATTTCAACGTAATAATAAAGAATAGAATAATGTAAGAATTCACCGTGCATGCGATAGACATGTATGAAAGTTATTCCAATGTGAATAATAAAGAATGGAATAAAAACAGAATTCACTGTGCATGCGATAGATCATATGCATGTGTTATTCCAATGAATAATAAAGAATGGAATAACAGAAGAATTTCACCATGTATGCGGTAGTTCACACAGACAGGTTATTCCAACATAATAATAAAGAATGGAATAACAACCCTTACGAGTATTAAAAGAAAATAACTCTCTTAATGAATACGAAAGAATAATACCCCTTACCTTAGAAGAAACTGGATACAGGAATAGTGAGGTAGCAGACTTCTCTTCTTCTTTCTCTTTATAATTTCTCTCTATAATAATTGCTCTATAGCTTTAGTGAATTGGTGAGAAATGAAGGAAGAATGAGCTTCTATTTATAGGAAAATATATTTTTGATAATTGCACGTTTCGGGGCTCAAAATATTACAGTATAATACCTTCCTCTTTTCCTTTATTTTTAATTTAGTCCTGCAAGTATTATCAAACTTGCACCACCTCCCTTAATAATAAATAATGTGAATTAATAGTAAATCATGTGAATCAATAGTTCTATACATGTGAAAATACGAATTACATTATAGTACCTCCATCTATACCTCTATTTTTAACTTAGTCATACAAGTATTATCAATCTTGCACCACATCCCATAATAGTACAAGAATGTGAATCAATAGTACACACATGTGAACAAATAGTTATAATCATGTGAATTAATAGCAATTAATTGCTCATCTATCCGATTGGTCAGTATAACTTCCAGACATTAATTAATATCGAAATAAATGTCGATTTTCACTAACACTAATAATTCCAATACAATGGAACTATCAATTTCATCTTTAATCAACACGAACTTATTCATCATTAATATTATAATTTACAATATTTAACAACCAGGACGTTTCTTGGAAAGAGGGGGCTTTCCGATAAGGATTTCTCCTTATTGGCGAGTAATTAGGTGACCAAACCTCTCCTTGATAGAACTTCTAGACATTGTCAATATCGAAAATAATAATATGAATAACTTTGTCGTTTCAATTATTGATTTAATAATATAACATATTATGCAAATGATACTATGACAATAATTGAATTAATAATATGAGAGATATGATGCAACAATTACTGTAGCAATAATTGAGTATAACTGAGTGACTTCTCACGTAAGCATCAATAATCAATACCGTAGTTACTACTATATGCAACCACGCCAGACATCGTATTTTTTACTACCGGGTAGTTCAACAGCTTTTAACGGTAACACTTTTCGCCATTATTTTTATAAAAAGATAATTATGTCATTTTCTAACTACGACAATACTTCCATTGTGGGGTCCACCAATGATTGTGTCGTCGTACGAATATTCCCTGTTAAAACGAATATTCCCCGACCAATCGAATATTATATAACCACTTGCTTACTTTGCAAAATTTGTAAATATTACCCACAACAATAACATTATATCAAATCCACACCATAATATTCAAAAATATATTTCGAGAAAATTATTCTTTATTCATAAAAGTTGGAGTCTTACAACCTCCGCTTCTTATGAAATTTCATCCTCGAAATTAGGGTACATACCTGGTATATCAAAGAGGTGAGGATATCTTGACTTCATCTCAGATTCTTACTCCCAAGTCATTTCCTCCACATCGTGGTTTCTCTGCAAAACATTGACTTGAGGTATAACCTTGGAGCATAGGATATGATCCTTCTTATCCAAGATTTTAACAGGTACCTCTTCATAGGTTAAATCTTCGGCTATTTCATCTAGTTCTAACTCAATAATGTGGTTCGGGTCTTTCACATATTTACGTAACATGGATATGTGAAAAACGTTATGAACACGAGATATACTCTGCGGTAAAGCGAGTATATAGGCCACAATTCCTTCTCGGTCAAGGATTAAAAATGGGCCAATGAATCGAGGATTGAGCTTTGCTCTCTTTCCAAATCTTGTAACTCCTTTCCATGGAGTAACACGTAATAACACATGATCTCCAATATTGAATTCCACGTCCTTTCGATGAAGATCAACATAACTCTTTTGTCGATCTTGTGAGGTTTTTATACGTTGTCGGATCGTTTGAATCTTTTCTGTAGTCATACGTACCAACTCTGATCCTAACAACATTGTTTCACCCACCTCATCCCAGCATACTGGAGAACAACACTTTCTTCCATACAATGCTTCAAATGGAGCCATGCCAATACTTGCTTGATAACTATTGTTGTAGGAAAACTCCACCAATGGTAAGAACTTGTTCCAACTTCCCTTGAAGTCAAGGACAAAGAGTCTTAATAAATCTTCAAGAGTTTGAATAGTTCTTTCTGACTACCCATCCGTTTGAGGATGATATGCCGAACTAAATCGTAAATCCATGCCCATATCTTTTTGCAAACTAACCCAAAATCTTGAAGTGAATCTTGGGTCTCGATCAGAAACTATGGATACTGGCATACCATGCAATCTTACAATCTCGTTTATGTACATACTAGCAAGATGTTCAAGTGTATAAGTTTCTTGTATCGATAAGAAATTAGCAGACTTGGACAATCTATCAACAATAACCCAAATCACATCTATGCCTTGAGAAACCTTGGGAATGCCACTAACGAAATCCATTGTAATATGCTTCCACTTCCATTCTGGAATTTCAAGTGGTTGTAATGGACCTTTTGGCACTTGATGCTCCGCCTTGACTTGTTGACAAGTTAGACACCTTGAGATAAACCCTGCTATCTCTCTCTTCATATTGCTCCACCAAAATGTATGTCAAAGATCACGATACATTTCGGTACTCCTAGGATGGATTGCAAACGGTGTATTGTGCGCCTCCATCATGATTTTATACTTCAAGTTAGAATCGTTAGGAACACAAAGTTTGGAGTTGACCCGAAGTATTCCTTCTTCATAGATTCTTGCTTTCGGAATAGCACCTTCTTGCACTTTCTTCCTCATACGCATCAGCTTCAGGTCTGTAGCTTGAGCAGGTTTAACTTTATCAACTAAAGTCAGTTCTACTCGTATATTTGCCATTTTCACATGGGTCCCTGGAGTCTTTAACTCTATCTCCATCCTTCGTAAGTCATACAAAATGGGTCTTTGCGTTAACAATATTGCACTCGTACCCGCATATGATCTTTTGCTCAATGCATCAGCTACTACGTTCGCTTTTCTAGGATGGTATTGGATGGTATGATCATAATCTTTCAACAGCTCAAGCCATCGTCGTTGCCGCATGTTGAGTTCCTTTTGAGTGAAAAAATATTTGAGGCTTTTATGATCCGTATAGATCTCCACCTTCTCTCCATACAGGTAATGCCTCCAAATCTTAAGCGCAAAAACGACTACTGCTAACTCTAGATCATGAGTAGGATAATTCCTCTCATATTCTTTGAGTTGTCATGAGGCATAGGCGATGACTTTCCCATGTTGTATGAGAACACATCCTGATCCTTTGCCTGAAGCATCACTGTAGATGACAAATTCCTCCAAGCCAGATGGTATTGTCAGAACAGGTGTTGAAATGAGTCTTCTCTTGAGTTCTTGAAAACTCTTCTCTTATTTCTCGCTCCAACTGACCTTTGTATCTTTTCGAGTCAACTGAGTTAGTGGAGTAGCGATTCGAGAAAATCCTTCCACGAATCTCCGATAATAACTAGCTAAGCCGAGAAAGCTACGTACTTCGGTCACTGACTTAGGTTGCTCCTAGCTTTGAATTACTTCAATCTTTGCCGGGTCAACAGATATTCCATGATTTGATATTACGTGCCCAAGGAATGAAACTTCCTCAAGCCAGAACTCGCGTTTCTTCAACTTGGCATATAGCTTGTTTTCACGAAGGTTTTGGAGTATCTGCCTCAAGGGTTGCTCATGGTCTTCACGGGTTTTGGAGTATATGAGGATGTCATCAATAAAGACGACCACAAAGTGATCCAAATATTCCTTGAATACTCGGTTCATCATGTCCATGAAGGCAGCAGGAGCATTAGTCAATCCAAAAGATATGACTAGGAATTCATAATTCTTGTACCGAGTTCTGAAAGCGGTCTTTGGAATGTCATCATTTTTAATCTTCAACTGATGATATCTGGAACGAAGATCAATCTTTGAAAAGAATTTGGTTCCTTGCAACTAGTCAAACAGGTCATCAATGCGAGGTAATGGGTACTTATTTTTGATGGTGACATGTTTCAACTCCCGATAATCAATACAAAGTCGCATACTTCCATCTTTCTTCTTCACGAATAGAACAAAAGCACCCCAAGGAGACGTACTAGGACGAATGAAACCGATTTCTAACAATTCCTGTAGTTGGGTTTTTAACTCCTGAAGTTCAATAGGAGTTATTCAATACGGGGCTTTGGAAATGGGTTTTGTACCGGATTCAAGGTCGATATAAAATTCAATTTCACGCTCTGGGGGTAGGCCAGGAAGTTCTTCAGGGAATACGTCAGGAAATTTATTAACAATAAAAATATCATTCAAATCTGACGTATTTTTATTTAAATCCGTGACATGGGCTAAGAAAGCTTGACATCTGTTTTTCAATAAACGAATAGCTTTATGGCTGATATGACAGGGATTGATTTTAGTGGTTTGGTTGCTTGAATTCGCATAATAGGTTGGTTAGGAATACGAAAGCTAACAACCTTATGAAAAAAATCAATTTTAGTATGATGAGTAGTTAACCAATCAATCCCTAAAATCACATCAAATGCAAGTATTTTCAAAGAAATAAGATCGACATGTAACGTGCGGTTACTGATTTGAATCAAACAAGACTTATAAATAGTGGATGTAATGAAGGTTTCTCCCAACGGAGTTTTAACCTATAAGTCAAAGTTTAATTTCTCCGGAGTCAAATTTAAACGTTGAGCGCAAGTAGGAGAAATAAAAGATTGGGTAGAACCGGTATCAAATAAGGTATATACTTCGCTAGAGTTTATGATTAGCTTACCCGTGATCACCTCGTTCAGATTCCTCGCTTTTTGGGAGGTTACGACAAACGCCTCCCTTGAACTACTGGGTTTGTCTTATGTCTGGACTACTTTTGATGCCTCCATCCCAAATAGACTTGACTTTGGTGCACGACAAAATTAGGCTAGGTGACCTTCTCTTCCACAATTGTAACATGCTTTGATCGCATCACGCAATTTGACCGATATATCCTCCCTCCATTTTTGTAACATACGACCGCCGGTCGCTCTCCTTCCTTAACAACAAAAAGCTAGTCTTTGACGCCTCTTTCCATCATTGTTGAATCTCCTCTTCTTGAAATGTCCACTCTTATTGTCACGGCCATGATTACCACCAAGTGATTACCATTTCGCATGTTGATTCCTCCACTCTTGTTGTCACCGCTCAATGATCGCTACCAATCGGTATTATCATTTTATCTACCGCTCTCTTTTGGTTGGGTTGACTCATTATCGCTGTTCCAATAATCGAGCTTTATTCACAACATCTCAATACAAGCAAAGTTTGTGAGAGATAAGGTATTGACGTATCTCGTGTTTCAAACCTCTTAGAACATCCGCGGCCATTGTCTCCTCATTATCAACCAAATGGGACGCAAAATCGAGATAACTCGGCAAACTTAGCTTCGTCTTTCGCGCCACTTGGCCATATTGTTTTGCTCAAGCTTGATGAACTCTACTTCCTTCATGTGACGTAATACTTTCGTGAAAGTACTTGTCGTTGAATCGCTCTTGGAACTTCTCCCAAGACATTTTGAAAAGTCGGCGGAGTTGAGTACGTTTTACGATTTTCACCAAGAATCGCCTCTCAGTCATAACATGAAGGTGGAAAAGGGAACCTTTTACTCCTCGGAGCATCCCAAGACATCAAATATCTTGTTGATCTGCTTTATCCACGTCTCCGCCTTAAGTGGTTTTAGCTCTCCAAAAAACTCCGGTGGTCCCAGCTCCTTGAACTACTTAGCGGTGACCGTCCGAGAGTTGTCAGTGTTTCCACCTACATTTTTGACAGGAGCCGCCCTCACCTTATGTTGCATGAAATGCATAAAGCCTCTGAACATCCCATCGTTCACCATTTCATCGGTGTTATTGTTTACATGAGGATTATTGTCTTCATGTTGCACATTAACCTGGGTATTGATCGTTGGTGACTCAACGGTCTCATGTGCTTCATTTCTTATCTCAACATTTTCGGATATCATTTTCAAATACTACCACAAAACAAGGGTTAATTAACATATCACATATTATCCCTATACTCTGACCGACCACTTCAAAACCAAATAAACTTAGGTAGGTCATACTAGCGAAAGAATTCCCCATCTTTCCCCTCCTAGTTTTTATCTCACATCTCAGCCAGGGATCATATCCCTAAGCTCTGATACCAACTATGACGCCCCCAAAATAGGTATACATCACACATCTTGAGTCGCCAAATATATGGTACAAAATTCAAATACAACTTAATTATACAACAGTCGTGTAAAATACGACAAAACATAATCTAATAGTTTTAATAAGAATATTGTCATCTAGACAATATTCACACTCAATGGAGTCCTCATTACATTTATTTTCACACTATTTTATAGAATAGTGAGGACTACTATGACACCATCTCGGACCATCACTCCATTCCCCGACTAGTCCCGGCTACGTTCTCATTTCCTGAAGAGAACAATGAAAGTAAAAGGGTGAGCTCAACTAGCACAGTAAGAAATATTATGACTAAGATAATGCAGCATAAATTATCGTTAGCCTTCAACAATGTTAAACTGATAGAATATAATAGACAACAAGTTTAACTGCAGCGGAACAACAATCCATTAGAAGAGTCAAGTAGAGCATAAAATCCACTATCTTTTATGATTGAAAAAGTTTTTCATCAACTTTATCGATGAGACTCAGCTTAATAAATTAACTCAAATCATCCTTGCATCACGGCCAAGAATATTCATGTACTCATCAATGACACGTATACGGCACTATTCACAAATTCGACACTATTCACAGAAAAATTAAATTTTCTTTTCTGTGTCCAAGATATCTATTATGGATACTAGCGTTGATTGTATCCATGTTTTGATCATTCTTGAATTTTACTTCATTATGATTATTTATGAAGTATTTTTGAACTCGGTTTGGTTAAAGTACGAATCCTTAATATTTGTTCTTTTGTTTCACTGGATTCGTTTTCTTTAAAATATTTTTCAACATCCTCAGTCCTAAATGATGACATTACTGAATATCTTTGGCCTGTAGTGCAAAGATGGTTGATTTTCTTATGAATTTCTTTAGCCCGTAGTGCAAAGATGAACATATGTTGAGATGAACATGACCGACTGATGAATATCTTTTTCCTGTAGTGCAAAGATGAATATTAATTTATGTTACAGGGATAAAATATTGATGATGGACTTTTAAATTCATAGATGTTAGTAGATTTCATTCTCTATTTAACTCTTCTGTGAATGGTTGTTTCCGCTGCAGTTGTTGATCTAAAACTGGTTGCCTATTGTATTCTATCAGATTTTTCCCCGTTGAAGACTAACGCTAATTTGTTGTACATTATCTTAGTCATAGTATTCTTTACTGGGCTAGTTGAGCTCACCCTTTTCCTTTTGTTCCATTTTTCTTCTCAGGAGGCGAGAATATAGCGGGAACTAGTTGGGGTATGGAGTGATGGTTCAAGACAGTTGTTTTAGTAGTCCTCACTATTTTGTAAAATAGTGTATCAATAATGAGGACTTATTTGAGTGTGGATATTGTCTAGAAGACAATATTTGTATTTAAACTCACAGTATATGTGTTGTCGTATTTTGCACGACAAATGTATTAATAAAGTTGTAGTTATTTCTGTACCATGTATTTGGCGACTCAGAATGGGTTGGATGGAATGGACCTATTTTGGGGGCGTCACATATGCTCTATGTGTATGGTTATGTATCTGTACAGTATGTGGTTAAGGGTCAAGGGTTGACCAGATAAATTATATCAGTGTCAAACCTTAATATTATATTAAGAACATCGTTGTTCAGTTAGAAAACCCTTGTGATTGATAAGAAACCCTAATACCGGCTCTGGAAACACTAATTTCAGTTTCGGGAATCCAAAACCCTAATTCAGAACATTAAAACCCTAATTTGGGGGTTCAAAGGATAATTGTAAAGGCTTAAGTGTATTAATTACAAACTTAATTAGGGTAAAACCTAACAAATTAGTTAGAAAACCCTAATTTGTAAATTAGAAACCCTAATTTTAAAATTAGGAACCCTAATTGCTAATTAAAAACCTTAATTGCTAATTAAGAAAGTTTTTTTTGTTAATTAGGAAATGTTAATCCTAGTTACAAGTCCTAAGTAATTAGGAAACCTAATTTAATTAGGAAATCCTAATTTACATTTTTAGTAACTTAAATTTTCATTTTTAAACCAAGTTAAAAATCCTAGAAAATCAAATGGTAAAACCTTAGGGTTAAACCCTAAGGTTAAACCCTAAAGGTTGTGACAAGTTACTAGTTTGCCCTTAAATTTAAAAGCCTAATGACCTAAGTGCCCTTTTTCATTTCTTTAATAAGTAATTTGAGAATCTTGCCAAAACTTTAGTTGGTGACCAACTAAAGCTCAACCATGTTACCAAAATCTCAACCATCATTTGCCACCTTGCAAGTATAGAAACATGAATCAAAGATATATGTGATTAAAAAGAGGGAAAACCAAAGACTTAAGTCATTTTCTTATAAACACTTCACCAACTCTGTAACGTCCACAAATTTTAAACTCCTTATTAATTAAACATGTGATTTAATTTTAACGAGTTAGTTTTGTGATATTATTTAAATCTTATATGGTTATGTGAATTTATAAATTGATTAAAGGGAGTCACTAATAGTTATTTAAATTAGTGGACTAACCCTAAGGTTTTAATATCAAGAAATTGATAGGATTCTTAATGATTAAATATTCAATTTATTTGAATATAGTGGCGAGAGTTGAACATATTTATTTATGTCAAGTATGGGTATATCACCATTGAAGAAGTTAAATTATCCCATATAAAACTTATGTGGTGATAGGAATTGGTACTGGCTTGAAGCTAACCTATTTTTTGGCATCGTCGGGGGATCAAAAGCAATTGCTACTGGCCCCAAATTGTAATACCCCCATATCTATACTCTCATGGTATCTGATATGGTGTCTACAGTGAATCAACATAATGTATTTAAATCTATACACCCATGGTATCTGATTAAAATATTACATTAAATAGAGGGACTATCAGATATAATTCCCATAGATCCAAGATTCACAGTATCCCATAACAGATGGTAATTCTTTAGAGAACTATTACTGTGTTTGGATACCCTCACTTGGATATATGAACTGTATTTGTGACTAGAGTCTATCTATCCGAAATCAAGAGTAGAAGTAATAACATGAACAGTTCATATTACTAATACCCTCACCCAGATGTATAGTTTAAGCCAAGCAAATTTATACTGTCATATCGATATTAACTATCTATACGAAATCCAGAGTATCAATAACAACATGAACAGTCCATGATATTAATACCCCCACTCAGATAAATAGTTCCCAAAGATCTTAACTAGATTCGAAGAAGTCTAATTTTACATCTATATATGTAAGAAAACACGGTTGCAAAAGTAAAGGATGTATATATATATATATATATTATAATATTAAGATTCGATTACATGATTCTCATAACGAGTTCTTATTACAAGGTATTCAAATAAACAAGAATATAATCTAATCTAAGCAGAGACGCTTCCCTTTATCTATTTCAGATGTTACAAGGTTACCATCTAAAACTGCAAAGGGAATAATTCGCATGGGTGAGCTATGACATGCTCAGCAAGTTTTGTATTTATAACAATATATGATTTGAAGAAATACACAATTCAAATTTTGACTGATAGTTGTTACCATTTCTGGATTTCTCTTTATTTCAACCATTTCTGGAATTTTTCTTTATTTCTGTCAGTCACACAGACTTAGAAATTTTGTTTAGATATGAGATAGGGGATCAGCCTATTCAATATCCTAGGAGTATGCATCTCATCCTAACAGTGCTCAAACGCACCCAACATTAGTGTCGATATTATTAACCAAATTTAGATCCCTTACGCGATACCCAACTTCAGTATAGGATGTCTTACCAAAATAATTTGGTTTGACACAATAGTTTATGCTCAATAAACAATATCATATGAATAAACAATTCATTTTTGAGTTATGCTGAAACTATAGCAATAACTTTACAAATATTGGCAATTCAAGTTTAGGTTTGCTATATCATATCAAAAGCAATTCAAGATAGTAATCTTGTTTAACGAATACACAGGGTTCAAGAAATTTGCATAACTAGTTTAAGGGTTAAAAAGAACTTGCAAAAGTAATAACTTGGGTATAGGAAACTTGCCTGAGCGTAGATCAGTCAAGTTATGCTATTCAATCGTTAATAAATACATACGATGTTCATATATATAAATCTAACATGTTAGTATTGATAACAATACTCAAATATAACATTTACATAAAAATCGAGTTAGATTCAATAGGGTTTCGGTGTTTAACACCTTTACCGAATATTAAATAAGTTGATAAATGGACTAAATTTTATTTATAAAATTTTATTATATTATTAGATAATTTAATTATCCTTTATAATACTTTTTAGAAGCTTCAAAGTATTTAAAACATTTATTTATCCTTTAAATGATTTTAAATCATTTACTTCTATTTTTAGGTAATTAATATTTACTTAAAATTTTATAAAAACATTGATTAATATTTTCAAGTAATTTATATACCTTTATTATATTATTTATATCAATAATAATTTTCCATAATTATTTAATATTTATAAATAATTATTCTAATTTCTTTATTAAAAGTTAATTATTAATAATATCTAAATAAAATAAAATACTTATTAATTTTATGTAAAAATATCAAAATTTAATTAAATTTATTTAATATAATTTTTAAAACTATTAATTATATTTATTTATTAATTATTTCTAATTTTTATAATTTATTTTTAGAAAAATAATTTATGTCTGTCGCTAAAGCCCTTCAGTGACAGAAAGTGTCGTTGTAGGTGTGACGCCCCCAGAATAGGTATACATCACCCATTCTGAGTTGTCAAATACATGGTACAAAAATAACTACAACTTTATTAATACAATTATCGTGTAAAATACAGCAACACTTAAACTGTAAGTTTAAATACAAATATTATCTTCTAGACAATATCCATACCTAAATAAGTCCTCATTATAATTATTGATACATTATTTTACAAAAATGGTGAGGACTACTAAAACAACTTCTAGAACCATCATTCCATACCTCGACTAGTACTCGTTACATTCTCGCCTCTTGAGAAGAAAAATGGAACACAAAGGAAAAGGGTGAGCTCAACTTACCCAGTAAAGAACATTATGACTAAGATAATATAGAACAAATTATCGTTAGTCTTCAATAGGGAAAAATCTGAGAGAATATAATAAACAACAAGTTTCAGATCAATATTCGTAGCGGAAATAATAATTCATAGAAGAGTTACGTAGAGAATGAAATCTACTATTATCTATGAATTTAAAAGTCCATCAACAGTATTTTTTATCCCTGTAACATCAATCAATATACATCTTGAATCAAATATTAATCTTTGCACTACAGGCCAAAGATATTCATCAGTTGGTCATGTTAATCTCAACACTTGTACATCTTTGCACTACGGGCCAAAGATATTCATCACAAAATCATTAATCTTTGCACTACAGGCTAAAGATATTCAATTATATCATCATTTAGGACTGAGGATGATGAAAATATTTTAAAGAAAAAACTAATCCAAAGAAACAAAAGAATAAACATTTAAGGATTCGTATTTCGGTTTATTCATGTCCAAAAATACCTCATAAATAATCATAGTGGAGTAAAATTCAAGAATGATAAAAACATGGATACAATCAAAGCTAGTATCCATAATAGATATTTTGGACGAAAAACGAAAATTTAATTTTTCTGTGAATAGTACCGTATTCTTGAATAGTGCCGTATACGTGAATAGTAACCCCGACACAAAAAGTTCCAAATTTGATTAAAAGTTCAGATCAATACTTTGGCATAATGATATTGAAAGAAATAATATCATATATGAAAAAAATAACATCCCTTTCCTCGAAAGAATAGTACTTCTGGCTGGAATATTAGGTATAGTGCTGAATGGTACTTGCACCGTATAACAACACTCAAAGTATCAAAATACTCAGAAGAATACGCTCAATATATCGAGAGAGAAAGAGAGAGAAAACTTCAGTTTCTGGTGTGATTTTCAATTCTAACCAAAGCACCCTATTTATAGGAAAATGCTTAGAACACCAAAGCAGAAAATTTATTAAAATAATTTTATTTAATAAATATTCAAGCCCACCACCCAAGAATCCGAATTTAGCTCATTTACCACACATGTGGGATTGAAAAAAACGTTTTTCTTGATTAAAACAATTAAAACTTCCAAAAATTAATTATTCTAGAACTTCGGAACGTCAATAATTCATAATAAATAGCCCTTTTGTCAGAAAAATTCAAACCTCGTGCCCTTTCCATAGGAAATTCCATTATCTACAACTTTGCAGAAGAAAGTTTTTCCAAATTCCAAACAAAAATTGACAGAAATCCACAAACCAAGCGATTTTACGGTAAGCTATAATCAAATTTCAAATCGAGAAATGGGGTCCACCGACACACAAAAACATGTGTTAATCATTTAATGCAACAAAAATACTCTTTCTCCTCCTATACTCATATATCACACATTCATTGTAAAAATATCACCATTATTATATTATTAAAATAATATATTTAAATGAATTATTTTATCAGAAAAAGATAAAATATTAATTTTCAACAATTGTCACATTAAAAATTTTCTCCATCTATATCCACATAAAATCAATATTTTTCTCATCATATAAATCAATAATTAATTATTCACAAATAATATTACAGAATCACAATACTGACAACCAAGCAGTTCCCATGAAAGAGGGGGCTTTCTAATAAGGATCTCTCCTTACCGGCGCGTAATTAGATGACCAAACCTCTCCTTAGACTGAACTTTCTAGACATTGCCAATAATGTTATCTAATAATATTATTCAGATAATATGAATTATTGCTTTGATAATGGAAAATACTGTGTAGTGAAAATTATTGAAACAACAGTAATATAAAATATCAACACAACAATTATTGAATCAATAAAATACTGAACAGTAATTACTGTAACAATTATTGAGTAGTGCCTTCTTACGTAAGAATCAATAATTGGTGCAATATCGTGTGCTACTGTGTTTTAACCACCGAGTATTTCAACAGTATTAACGGTAACAACTACGCCGTCATTTATAAACAACTTATATTAGTCGTTTTCTTCATCCAATCGCTTTCTGTTATGGGGCCCACACAAGACTTAGTCGTTGTACGAATATTCCCCGACAGCAAGAATATTTCACGACCAAACGAATTTTCCATGACAACAATGAATATTTTATAACCACTTGCTTATTTAAGATATTTGCGCATTTTACCCATAACTAACCACATTAATCAAATTAACCCTTACTATTTCAAAATAATAAATAGAGAAAATTTAATTTTATTTAATAATAAGTTGGGGTCTTACAACCTCCCCTCCTTATGAAATTTCATCCTCGAAATTGACGTACGTACCTGGGGTTTCGAAAAGATGAGGATACCTCGCTTTCATTTCCGTTTCCAACTCCCAGGTCATTTCTTCAATAGCATGGTTCCTCCACAAAACTTTGACTTGTGGTATGACCTTTGTGCGTAGGATATGCTCCTTTCTATCCAAGATCTTGACAGGTACCTCTTCATACGTTAAGTCTTCAGCTATCTCGTCCGGTTCTAACTCAATAATGTGGTTCGGGTCTTTCACATATTTACGAAGCACGGATATGTGAAAAACATTATGAACACGAGACATACTTGGAGGTAACGCGAGTCTGTAGGCTACATTTCCTACTCGGTCAAGAATCTGAAATGGACCAATAAATCGTGGATTGACCTTTCCTCTCTTCCCAAATCTTGTAACTCTCTTCCATGGAGCAACTCGTAACAATACATGATCCCCAATACTAAATTTCACGTCCTTTCGATGAAGCTCCGCATAACTCTTTTGTTGATCTTGTGCCGTTTGTATACATTGTCGAATCATTTGGATCTTTTCCGTAGTCATATATACCAACTCGAGTCCAAACAATGTTGCTTCACCCACCTTATCTCAACATATTGGAGAGCGACACTTTCGTCCATAAAATGCTTCAAATGGAGCCACACCTATACTTGCCTGATAACTGTTGTTGTAGGAGAATTCCACCAATGGTAAATACTTATTCCAAATTCCTTTGAAGTCTAGGACACAGAGTCTTAATAGGTCTTCAAGAGTTTGAATAGTCCTCTCTGATTGTCCGTCCATTTGAGGATGGTATGCCGAACTAAATCACAAATCCGTGCCCATAGCTTTTTGCAAGCTAACCCAAAATCGTGAAGTGAATCTTGGGTCATGATCCGAAACTATGGATACTGGCATGCCATGCAATCTCACAATCTCACTCACGTACATATTAGCAAGACGTTCAAGGGAATAAGTCTCCCGCATCGGCGAGAAATTAGCAGACTTGGTTAATCTATCAACAATAACCCAAATAACATTTATGCCATGGGAAACCGTGGGAAGACCCGTAACGAAATCCATGGTAATGTGTTCCTACTTCCATTTCAGAATCTCAAGTGGTTGTAATGGACCCTTAGGTACTTGATGCTCTGCCTTTACACGTTGACAAGTTAAACACCTCGAGATAAACTTCGCAATCTCTCTCTTCATATTATTCCACCAAAATGTATGTCGAAGATCACGATACATTTTGGTACTTCCAAGATGAATTGCAAATGGTGTATTGTGTGCCTCCGTCATGATCTTGTACTTCAAATCAGAATCGTTAGGAACACAAAGTTTGGAGTGGACTCGAAGTATTCCTTCTTCATCGATTCTTGCTTCTGGAATAACACCTTCTTGTACTTTCTTCTTCATACGCATCAGCTCTAGGTCTGTGGCTTGAGCAACTTTAACTTTTTCGATTAAAGTTGGTTCTATACGTATACTTGACATCATTGCATGGGTTCCCGGATTCTTGAATTCTATCTTCAACTTTTGTAAATCACACAAAATGGGTCTTTGCATTGACAACATCGCACTCATTCCCGCATATGATCTTCAACTCAACGCGTCAGCTACCACGTTCTCTTTTCCAGGATGGTATTGAATAGTGTGGTCGTAGTCTTTCAATAGCTCGAGCCAACGTCATTGCCGCAGATGTTGAGTTCTTTTTAGTGAAGAAATATTTAAGGCTTTTATGGTCCGAATATATCTCTACTTTCTCCCCATATAGATAGTGCCTCCATATCTTTAGCGCTTAAACGATCGGGCCGCTAACTCTAGATCATGAGTAGGATAATTCCTCTCATACTCTTTAAGTTATCGCGAGGCATAGGCTATGACTTTCCCACATTGCATGAGAACACATCCTAACCCTTTGCCTGAAGCATCGTTATAGATAACAAATCCATCCGAACTAGATGGTATTGTCAAAACAGGTGCCGAAATGAGTCTCCTCTTAAGCTCTTGGAAACTCTTGTTGCATTCCTCGCTCCATACGAATTTGATATCTTTTCGAGTCAGCTGAGTTAATGGAGTAGTGATTCGAGAAAATCCTTCCACGAATCTCCGATAATAACCACTAAAGCCCGTAAAGCTACGCATTTCGGTCACCGCTTCTTGGTTTCTCCCAACTTTGTATTGCTTCAATCTTCGCTTCGTCAACAGATACTCCATGTTTTGACAACACGTGCCCAAGGAATGCTACTTCCTCGCTTTAACTCGCATTTCTTCAACTTGGCATATAGCTTTGTTTTCACGAAGCCTTTGAGTACCAAATTTCTTCAAATGATGTTCATGATCTTCACGGCTTTTGGAATATATGAGGATGTCATCAATAAAGACAACAACGAATCCGATCCAAATAATCCTTGAATACTCGGTTCATCATATCCATAAAAGCCACCGGAGCATTAGTCAATCCGAAAATACATGACTAAGAATTCATAATGTCCGCATCGAAGTTCGAAGGTAGTCTTTGAATATCCTCGCCTAATCTTCACCGATGATATCCGTAATGAACATCGACCTTTGAAAAGAATTGTGCTCCTTGCAATTGGTCAAACAGGTCATCAATACGAGGTAGCGGATACCTATTCTTGATAGTGAAATGATTTAATTCCCGGTAGTCAATACAAAGTCGCATACTCCCATCTTTCTTCTTTACGAATAAAACAGGAGCACCCCAAGGAGATATACTAGGACGAATGAAACCGATGTCCAACAACTCCGTAGTTGGACCTTTAACTCCCGAAGTTCAATAGAGCCATTCGATATGGGGTTTTAGAAATGGGCTTTGTACCATGTTCAAGATCAATAAAGAATTCAACTTCACGCTCGGGGGTAAACCGGAAGTTCTTCAGAAATACGCCGAAAGTTACTAACAAATAGGAATATTATTCAAATTTGACGTGTCTTTAGTCAAATCCATAACATGGGCTAAGAAAGCTTGACATCCGTTTTTTAATAAACGAATAACTTTATGATTAGATATGACGTTGATTGATTTTAATGGTTTAGTTGCTTGAATTGCATAACAAGATGGTTAGAATATGAAAACTAACAACCTTACGAAAACAATCAATTTTGGCATGATGAGTAGTTAACCAATCAATCCCTAAAATCACGTCCAATGCAAGTATCTTTAAAGAGATAAGGTCAACAGGTAATGTGATGGTGCCAACTTGGATCAAACAAGATTTATAAACAGTGGATGTGATGAAAGTTTCTCCTAACGGAGTTTCCACAGATAGGTCAAAGTCTAATTTCCCTGGAGTCAAATTTAAACTTTGAGCACAAGCAGGAGAAATAAATGAATGGGTAGCACCGGTATCTATTAAGGTATAAACTTCATAAGAATTTATGATTAGCTTACCCGTGATCACCTCATTTGGGTTCCTCAGATTTTGACCAATCCACGACAAACGCCTTCCAGAACCGCTGACTTTGACTTTTCTCGATAGCCTTTTGAGTCACCATCCCTCACCGGACTTGGCTTTTGCTACAGTACAATCTCGAGCGATATGTCCTTCCTTTCCATAATTATAACATACCTTGAACTGTTGTGGGAAGTTTTGGCTGATATGTCCTTCTTTCCCGTATTTATAGCATACGACTGGTGGTCGTTCTCTTCCCTTAGAACTAATTGTTGCTGGTGCTGTCATCTTCACATTGTCGTTGTTGTACCTTCTCTTTTTAAAACCTCCTCCCGACTCGCTTATTCTATTCTCATGGCCATGATTACCACCAGAGTGGTTGCCGCTGTTATCCGTATTCTTCTTTCTCCACTGGTTATCGTTGTTCTGATGACTACTGTCACTGGTATGATCCTGGTTGTGGTCCCTCGGTTGACCGTACTCGTTATCTCGCTCTAATAATTGAGCCCTGTTGACAACATCTGAATAGAGAAAAAATTTATGAGAAATGAGATATCGACGTATGCCGGGTTTCAAACCTCTCGTAAACATCCGTGTATTACACGCTCCTCATTCTCCACCAAATGAGGTGCAAACTCGATAACTCCGCGAACTTCGCCAGACCGGGACACCGCCATGTTGTTTTGTTCCAATCTAATAAACTCTACCTCCTTCATATTTGACGAACACTTTCGTGAAAGTACTTGTCATTGAATAGCTTTTCAAACGTCTCCCAAGACATGCCGAAAAGCGATCGGATAGGTACGCTTCACGATTCCCACCAAAAGAATCGCCTCATTACGTAACATAAAAAGGTGGCGAACGGAACCTTCGTTCCTCCGTGCATCCCAAGACATCTAATATCTTGGTAATTTGCTTGACCCACGTCTCCGCCTTAATCGGATCTGGCTTTCCCCATAATTCTTGTGGTCCCAACTCTTTGAACTACTTGGTCAGTGACCAACCAGCGTTGCCATTGTTTCTTCCTCAGATTTTGAACAAATCTCCTTCGTCTGGTTTTGCATGAACTGCAAAAAGCTTCTAAACATCTCATCGTTCATCGTCTGGCTTGCGGTGGTGTTGTTTACAGAGGAATATTGCCACTGTTGCACGTTCTCCTCGTTGGTGAGTACAAAGCGCCTCCACTGGCCTCTCATTTACTCCAATCGTTAACATTCTCGCCACCATTCTCAAATACTGCCATAAAATAAGATTTAATCAAACAAATTAACATATCACATAATATCCCTATATTATGACCGACTAATAAATAAGCTTAGGTAGGACACACTAGCAAAGGATATACTCGTCTCTCCCATCCTAGTTCTATTCTCTGATCTCCACCAGAGATCATATCCCTAAGCTCGATACTAATCATGGACGCCTCCCGCAATAGGTATACATCACCCATTCTGAGTTGTCAAATACATGGTACAGAAATAACTACAACTTTATTAATACAATTGTCGTGCAAAATACGGCAACACTTAAACTGTGAGTTTAAATACAAATATTGTCTTCTAGACAATATCCATACCCAAATAAGTCCTCATTACAATTATTGATACATTATTTTACAAAAATGGTGAGGACTACTAAAAAAACTTCTAGAACCATCATTCCATACCCCGACTAGTACTCGCTACATTCTCGCCTCCTAAGAAGAAGAATGGAACAAAAAGGAAAAGGGTGAGCTCAACTAGCCCAGTAAAGAACATTATGACTAAGATAATATAGAACAAAATATCGTTAGTCTTCAACAGGGAAAAATCTAAGAGAATATAATAAACAACAAGTTTCAGATCAATATTATCAGCGGAAATAATAATTCATAGAAGAGTTACGTAGAAAATGAAATCTACTATTATCTATATGAATTTAAAAGTCCATCAACAGTATTTTGTATCCCTGTAACATCAATCAATATACATCTTGAATCAAATATTCATCTTTGCACTATAGACCAAAGATATTCATCAGTTGGTCATGTTCATCTCAACACATGTTCATCTCTGCACTACGGGCCAAAGATATTCATCACAAAATCATTAATCTTTGTACTACAGGCCAAAGATATTCAATTATATCATCATTAAGGACTGAGGATGATGAAAAATATTTTAAAGAAAACGAATCCAGTGAAACAAAAGAATAAACATTTAAGGATTTGTATTTCGGTTTATTCATGTCCAAAAATACCTCATAAATAATCATAGTGGAGTAAAATTCAAGAATGATCAAAACATGGATACAATCAAAGCAAGTATCCATAATAGATATTTTGGACAAAAAATGAAAATTTATTTTTTCTGTGAATAGTGTCGTATTCTTGAATAGTGTCGTAAACGTGAATAGTGTCGTATACGTGAATAGTAACCCCGACACAAAAAGTTTCAAATTTTATTAAAAGTTCAGATTAATACTTTGGCATAATGATATTGAAAGAAATAATATCATATATGAAAAAAATAACATCCCTTACCTCGAAAGAATAAGATTTCCGGTTTGGAATCTGGGGTATAGTCTTTGAGGAAACTTGATCAGATATAACAACACTCAAAGTATCAAAATACTCACAAGAATACGCTCAATATATCGAGAGAGAAAAAGAGAGAAAACTTTAGTTTCTAGTGTGATTTTCAATTCTAACTTAAGCACCCTATTTATAGGAAAATGCTTAGAACACTAAAGTAGAAAATTTATTAAAATAATTTTATTTAATAAATATTCAAGCCCACCACCCAAGAATCCGAATTTAGCTCATTTACCACACTTGTGGGATTGAAAAAAAAACGTTTTTCTAGATTAAAACAATTAAAACTTCTAAAAATCAATTATTCTGGAACTTCAGAATATCAATAATTCATAATAAATAGCCTTTTTGTCAGAAAAATTTGAACCTCATGCCCTTTACATAGGAAATTCCATTATCTACAACTTTACAGAAGAAAGGTTTTCCAAATTCCAAACAGAAATTGTATGAAATTCACAAACGGGCGATTTTACAGGCTATAATCAAATTTAAGTCAAGAAATGGGGTCCACCGACACACAAAACATGTGTTAATCATTTAATGCAACAAAAATACTCTTTCTCCTCATATACTCATATATCCCACATTCATTGTAAAAATATCACCATTATTATATTATTAAAATAATATATTTAAATAAATTATTTTATCAGAAAAAGAAAAAATATTAATTTTCAACGATTGTCACATTAAAAATTTTCTCCATCTATATCCACATAAAATCAATATTTTCCTCATCATATAAATCAATAATTAATTATTCACAAATAATATTATAGAATCACAATACTGACAACCAGACAGTTCCCAAGAAAGAGGGGGCTTTCCAATAAGGATCTCTCCTTACTAGCGCGCAATTAGATGACCAAACCTCTTCTTAGACAGAACTTCCTAGACATTGCCAATAATGTTATCTAATAATATTATTCAGATAATATGAATTATTGCTCCGATAATAGAAAATATTGTGTAGTGAAAATTATTGAAACAATAGTAATATAAAATATCAGCACAACAATCATTGAATCAATAAAATACTGAACAGTAATTACTGTAACAATTATTGAGTAGTGCCTTCTTACGTAAGAATTAATAATTGGTGCAATACCGTGTGCTACTGTGTTTTAACCATCGAATATTTCAACAGTATTAACAGTGACAACTACGCCGTCATTTATAAATAAATTATATTTGTCGTTTTCTTCATCCAATCGCTTTCCATGGCGGGCCCCCACAAGACTCAAGGCCATTGCATTTAATATTTCCCGACAAAAAGAAGAATATTCCACGACCAAACAAATATTCCATGACGACAATGAATAATTTATAACCACTTGCTTATTTAAGATATTTGCGCATTTTACCCATAACTAACCACATTAATCAAATTAACCCTTACTATTTCAAAATAATAAATAGAGGAAATTTAATTTTATTTAATAATAACTTGGGGTCTTACAGTAGGTGTTCTTGAGTTTTGGGCAACAGTTCGGTCATGGTCGAGTGACCAGTTTGACCACTAGATAAGATGCTACTGATAATGATTTTTAGTTTGGTCAAGAGTTGATATTGTAGTACTCGTACAGTAGTTCAACATGAACCAAACTTTAGGCTTTAAACTACATATAACAAGAAGTTATAGAGGCTCAAAGTCACTGTCAGAGCTGTTTTTGAGTTTTTGGGTAACCTGCAACGAAAGTCATGGCCTAATAATCCGGTTTTGTGGCTTAAATATCTTTGATTCTGTGTATTAGATGTGTGTGGTGTTTGTTGTAACATGTATTATATATGTCAGGGTACATATATATAACATTAACTTGAACAAAGCATAAAACTAAGGTCTATAATTATGTTGGTCAAAGTACAGCCAAACGTTGTTCTTCGTGTTCTTCAGTTTTTTGGGCAGCCCAGAAAACTTGGTCAAGCTTGGTCAACGACTTTTGACCATTAATTCCAGTAATCCTATTAGTTGTTTTAGCAATTTGAGATCATAGATATTTAGTACATATAACAAGGTATAGATCTATAACAAAACCTTACAAAAACAACAACCAGAAAGCGATTAAAAAGATTGGTCAAAGTAGCCGGTTCAACTGTTCTTGAGTTTTCTGGGTAACCCAGAAAACTACAATCCGTGAACGGTCAACCCACTTTGACTACTTATTACTTGAAATCTATGGTTCCAATGAACCTATTTTCTTTTTTAGATTACAGACCTACTAACAGGCTACAAATACCAAACAATTAACAGACCAAAACTTAAACACATATGAATCTATAGGCCCTGATATTCGGCTGTCAGACTTAGTTTTTCAAAATTTCCAAATTTCTTAAAACACTTAATTAAGGCATCTAGATGTTATGAAAATGTGTTCTACCAATCTAACATACTTTATAACATACTAATACATATTTCTAAACATCTAAACAACAAAATTAACAAAGGATCAAAGAACTAGCTATGAACTAGGGTTTGTACCTTTTCTTGAATGATTTTTTATTCTAGCTTCTGATGTTGTTGCTGCTAACACCCAGGCTTGATTTGGTAAGTTTATAAGTGTATCTAGGCTTAGCAATTTCATGAGTTTGCTCAACCCTAAGGTTCCTATTTATAGAATTCTTCAACTTGGCTTTTTAGACATTTTTGAGCAACTTGCCTCTACAAATATCTGATTTGATGACTAATGTCATGCTTGGGAGTTACAAGCATGTCATGTGCAGCCTAGGGACTTGAATGGTGACTCCTAACCTACTTGTGAGCTAGTTAGGTTTGTTTAGTAGCTTAGTTTTGTCCAAATCCTCACTAATCTTGATTAGGGTTTTGTTTTTTATGATTAGGAATGTTAAATGATGTGTATTAGTACCTAATTGAAGTTTACTAACCATGATTAGGCGTTATCATAAGCTAATTAGGGTTAGGGTTTTGCTAATTAGGGTTAGGGTTTATTAATCTATGGTTGTTAACCTAAATTTCTCACTAATCCTAACAAGCACGATAAAGTGTTTTGTCAGTGTAAGCACGACAAAGCAACTTGTCAAAATAATTATATCGAAAAGTCCGATTACGGAAGAAAAATTTTAAGCACGAGGTGTCAAGCACGACGTTTTTTGGATAAAAAATTTATTTGGTCAAATTTGTTAAACAAAGTATATATTAACACATAACACATTTAGAACGGAGAAATTTTATTTATATAATGGGATTTTATACATACAAGTCTTATTAGGGTTTTGGGTTTTTACACCAAGAAGATAAATCAAGGCGCAATGCCACCCGAAGGTCCGTCGAAATCTGAATCGCTTAGGTTCTCATTATAAAAATGAAATGGAACATTTGTGTAATGTGTGGCATGCATAGAATCATATAATAAGAATATATTATAATGATATGGAGTATCAAGTAGTGCAATAAAATCATAAGTGATTATTAAATAGAAATAATTGAATATCTAAGTATCCCAGAAATTGGGATAAGAAATTATGTGTGTACACTGGATATATAATAATGTTATAATATGCCTATGTGAGTAGTAGAGATAATTATGAAACTACCTAGACAATAATATTTAACTGTGTTATTTTATTGCGTGTATTTAATGAACATGGGATATATAATGTGAGTACATAAATAATCCCCAAAATTCCTTGTATAGTAGCATTTACACATTTATATTACATTATAGGAATTATAGTGTCCAAACGAAGCCTTAGTTGATCAAGTATGCTGAGATTTCTCTATTATCCCAAAATGAGTGTCACAAAGTACATGAACAGTGAACTAAAAGCTAGTTTACGTAACTTCCATTTGGGCTAAGTTTAGGTAATGATTTCTAGGCCAATGGCTAATGGGTGGGTTGTTGAACCACTCCTTAGCAACCAATGTGTTCTTCCTTTGCACCATGAGCTCCAACATTGTGTAATGCAAATGTCCAGTTCATAGTTCCTTTATAAATACAAGCCCCATTTTTAGTTTTGTTGTTTGTTAAGTTTGATATTCAGAATTCTAAGTTGCTGAGCCTTGTAGAAGTCTATTCAGTGTGTGAGGAATGCAAGTTAAGCTCAAGAACGTATAAGTTCTAATTATATTCTTCAAATGGGTCGTGTTTGATTATTGAAATTTCTTGAATTCATTTGTTAATTGATATGAACAAGCATGATATAAGGTGTGTAAGAAGTTTTCCAACATGTATGAACACTTTAACAATGATTTGGAACATGCTTGAATTGTTGGAAATCAAGTTAGTAGTTACTCTGTAAAACAGAGTAACCTTACTGCTTCTGAACTCGACCACGCAGCGATTCTTCCCTATTTCAGATTAGGGTGCTGCAAATTGCATGGCTGCACCTCGAGATCTAGTTTCTGGTTTCTGTTGGTTATATGTGTTACTAACTTGATGTTATGACCTAGATACATACCTATAGAGGAGTATAACATGATATGTAAAGCTTTCATATGTGGTATGAAGTAATCAACTTGGATTAGTAAGGAAGTTTTAGCAAAACTTAAAGTTTTCAAAACTAACTTTGTGGTAAACTCGTGTTCACGAGTTCTGAACTTATGAGACCATATACACGACTGATTTGGAACCTAAATGATCATGATATGTGATCCATAGATGTTGTATCCATGACCAACTTGACAAGCTTTGTGCTAGAGCTTGGTTTGAAAAGAAAAGCTTAGTTAAGGCTAATGAACATGAACGCTAAGAGATTTAGATTCTCATCTTGAAAGGAGGTTAACATGACTTAACTCCTTATGATAAGAGTTTTGAAGTTGTCTCTTATATGTGCTATCTTACATCATTCGTGCTAATATGATTTCAAAGACAACCTTGGACATGTTTTCAAACATAAGTTGCATATTATGTGAGTACTTAGATACTAAAGTAGTAAGATGTCATGTTATAGCTATATTACTCCTAAACATGATTCAGATGTATTAAACATGACTACTGAGTATTTAATGATCGAGTTGTAAGGCACAAATTATTACATGACCTTTTTGTGTTTTAATGACATATAATGTGTAAGTAATGAATTCAAGTATGGTCAGGTGTTATATGTGAAACTCTAGCATGTATATATGTTAATATGTATGTATAGGTGTAAGTTAGAGTTGGACTGAAGTCAAGAAGTGCAAAAGCTCAACCTTGGTGCGGCCAAGGACGACATTGCAATTTGTCTTAGTCCCTAAGCTTAGACCCGGTAATTGCTACCATCCTGCAGTCTTACCAAGATTCTGTTTTTGGTTTGAAGTTTCAAGGCATGCTTATAAGATTACTTTACTTTGTAATGTATGACTATTATGCTTTGTGATGTGTTAAGAAGCATGCTATGTGATGAGTTGATTATTGTAAGAGTAAACACATATTAGTTTACACATACTAATTGAAAAGACCGACTTGTTAATGTTAGGTCATTTCAACGCGAGTTAGTTAACGCTAGTATTATATTGTAGCTGAGAAAACAGGCAAGTCTCCTTGAACTTCACTCTTTTATTGAGCAAGTTCCCTAAACTTACTCCAATTATTATTAAGCAAGTTTCCTAACTTACACAAACTTTGGATTTTGTGCAAGTTCTTGAATTTTATACGATTCGTATGTTGAATGCAAGTTTCCTGAATTCTTACTCTTTTACTTGAGCAAGTATTTGAACACTATTTTTATTGTGTTGCAAGTTTCTTAACTTACACAACTTTGTTATTATGAGAGTTTCTTATCCTTCTAATATTGTACTGAGTATGTTATTGTTGAATTGAAAGTTATTCATTTAAGCTTGAATCTTATTTCCAAGCATGCTATTAAGTGGTTTAATTACCTTACAATTTTTCTACATCGATATTATTGATATTCGCACTTAGTGCACTTTAGTTTGTACAGTCTTGGACTTGTACATCATTTAAAGTTCAAATAATTCTTGAACTGTGTGAGATAGAGTCTGAACCTTTGTTCGGTCAGACAAGCTATGAAGTTTTATAAAAGCTATCCAAACCTATTGAGGCTAAGGATTCTTAGACTGAAAGAATACCACTTTCTATGATAGGGGAGTACCAGGTATCTAATATAAGATACAAAGAGCAGATTTAAATGTTATGCATATACATAGTGTACGTGAAATTTGATCCTTCAAGTACTTATTCTGTAGCCAGTAACCAAAGGGTCAATTAGTTATTGATTCCATTGGAGTGTTATAGTTCAAAGTCTACTTGACTAGCAGTTATTCTAAAAGCAATCATTACCTTTGCTTATGATATTTATATTGTTGAATCCTTCAGATATTCATATTGTTGAATTCATTGCCAGATATTTTTCCATTCATCATGATATATCCTTATTGTTGTATTTAAACTTGTTGAGCATACTTGTTACTCGTCCTTGTTATATCATGAATATATTGCAGCAAACCCGAGACTCAGGGAAGGATAAGGGTAAAGGAAAGATGTAGAATAGTGGCAAGGAGCAGATTTTACCTTGCGCTTAGTTTAAATTACTGTTATGTAATATGAACCCTAATAATTATTTTAGGGTATGTTTGTAAGATGATATTAAGGTTATCGTATCTTGGGACTAGTAACACCTTTTGAATGAACGACGTACGTTTATTATATTTCGCATTTTAGTTATCGTATGTTATTTAGAGGTGGTTGTTTGTATTTTATCGTGATGACCAAACCGGGGTCAGAGGACCCGGATTCGGTGGCGTAATAGGTTACGACGTACGTTTATTATATTCCGCATTTTAGTTATCATATGTTGTTTAGAGGTGGATGTTTGTATTTTATCCTGATGACCGAACTGAGGTCAAAAGACCCGGATTCGGGGGCGTCACAAAATCCTTCTCTCTCTAACTCCACGAATTATATTAATGGATCAGTCCTTAACAAGGCTCATTGTAACGACCGAGAAATTTGGATTTTATTGTAAAATAATTTTATTGAATTAAATAATAAATAAAATTATATTCTATGTGTTATCAAGATGGTTGCCATTATATAACCTAATGATGTGGGAATATCGTAGTATTTTAGCTACGTGAAGGAATTAGAGTGTTTAAATTTCTAAGACGAAAATAAAAGTTTTTTGAGAATTTTATTGAAAAACACTATTCATCGGTATTTGCTCGGGAAATATTTTTGAACTTTCGAGAAATACATAATTATAGAATGTCAAGGTAAGATGGATTATGTAATAATAATCTAATTATGGAAAATGTAATATTTCACTTGCGGACTTAATTTGAGAACATTAAGGAAAGGGAAGAATTAATGAGTTAAGTAATAATTGTATGATACGTGAGTATTGTACGAGGTAATGAATACGAGTATAATACAAGGTATTATATGAGTTTGTATGAATGATGGAATATCGTAGATAATGAATTTCTATACGAGTTAGAATACGCGAATGATACATAGACAATACGTTTTATGTATTAAGTAATAACAAATCCTACAAGTCCAAGTTATTTAATGATAAGGCCCAAATGTTAATTAATGAACAAGTTAGTGTTTATTAATGCAAGCCCAAAAGCTAAGTTAATTTAAGCCCAAGCGAGGATCCATGAGTTGTGGTGACCCATGGGGCAAATCATGTTAATATGGTTAATCTTGGTAATCAAGTATTATGTGTGATGACCAAGTATTATGTGTGATGACCAAGTATTAGGTGTAATAATCAAGCAAGAGATAAGTGTTGTGATTAACAAGTAATGAATAGTAAGGAGGTGGCATAAGGAGGTGGGATGGTGTATTGACTAAACTACCCTAGCTTTGGGAATCCTATAAATAAGAGGAGCTTGCTAGTCATTTGTTAGTTGTTCAACTCATACAATCAACTTATAAAGTGCTTAAGTGTTAGAGAGAATAAGCTACTTTCATTTGAGAAGAAAAAGAAGACCATTTCACAAAGACTTCAAGGGTAAGACTTCTTCTCCATTTATCTTCTATCTCTACCATGATAGGTTGATAAGAAAAGTATGGATTAAGGAACATGGATGTTAAAAAGTAAGAAGAATGATTAATCAATGGACTTAAGCCACATAAGTCAGAAATAAGTCATTTAAACTATCATAAGCTATAAACTTATGAAGAAGTAATATGAACTTGTTATAAGTTTATCTTAAGAAGTAGGATGAAAGTAAAGAATTTGTATGAATATGTATCATGTATACATGAATGAAACTATGTATTGAGAACATATAAAGGTGATGATTAAAAGATTTTAATTATCATAAGTGATGAACAAAGAAGCTATAAGTAGTTTGTACTTTAACAAGTTATAAGCTCATGGTAGAATAAGTCAAAATCCATCATGAAAATAAGTTGATGTAATAAGTATGTTGAGATGTTAATTTGATGAATTGAATTCATTTGAAGGAATGAACAAATCATAAGTATTGAATATTTGCCGGAAATTGCACGATTAGACGATAATTGTCGAATTCGTGAAATTCTCGGAATAGAAATCAAATTTTGTGTTTGAATTTGAAAACATTGGTTTTTAATGGAGACAAGTCATATTTGGCATTCTAGAGTTGCGGACTCGAAAATGACCGAATTCTGACTTAGAACGAAGAAACGAGCATTGAACGTTCACGAACGTTTATCGTTTTCATTAAAAATGAACTAATAGGTGAATTTTTAGCAAACGAAGTCAAATAGATAAAATTCTTGTATGAACGCGTAGAGTATGTAATTTGTGAACCGTAGGCTTTTGAACGAGCCAATTCGAACGTATAACGAAGAGGTTATGAGCCCGTGAATTTTGCAAAGTTGGAAAATCTGTCCAAACTATCTGGTGCACAGAGCTGGCGCCGCGGATAGTTTATGACCTATTGGAAAGTGGCGCCGTAGCGTGAACCACTGAGTAAGAACTCGCGCCGCAGCGCCAAGTCTGGGATTTTACTAGTGTAATCTCGCAACCAGCAAGCCATGGGCTTAAAGAGTATAAATGTCAAACCACAAATGGCTAGCCCTAGATCAAAGATAGTAAGGAATATTTGTGAGTACAAAGAAAGGATTGTGATTAGTTCAAAGTGAACTTACCTTAAGGAACTTGAAGTAACCTTGTTAAACCTTAAGGATAGTATGAGAAGGTTGATAATAACCTAATCGAATATGAATATAAGTATGATGACAAGCCGAAATTAATATTAATCAAATCTAATACATGATTAGATTGAGATGAAGGGTAAGATATAGCTGTATACATACTTGATTATATATGACCTAAAGTATGACTTTATGTAATCATGTATTGTAGAGACTTGAAAGATTCAAACATAAAGTAATTATACCGTAGCAGACGCTGAAGGCAAGTATTCTAACCCTTGTCTCAGTTCAATCTGAACAAGTTTTGTAATTCATGTATCCTTACGCATGAATTGATGTATGATAAAGTTGAAGCCAATTCTTTCGGCTAGATCTTAATGCATTTGGTGGATTATTGATAATCTATCCAACTGTTATTAATTGTTGTTTTCTTTTGTCAACTACTCGATATGGTTTTCAAAAGAAGATTGAGTATGAAAAATAAATGTTTTGTCGTCTTACGACAGGCACGTGAGGTTGCCACAAATTAAATGTAAATACGTTTAATGAATGTAGTGTTGATCTACATAGAGTACTATAGGCTGATCACCTAGAAGTGCTCGTAAGTAATACCGGACTTACAAAATTAGTGTCGAGTTGTCCTTTTCAAAGAAAGAATGAAATACTCAAGGTCTTGGACCGGAGTTTATGTTTTACTGGATATTATTCATTTTGAAACAATTTGAAAGAAAGATGAGGTGTTATTTTGAATTATCAATAGTACTTCATAACTATTGTTCAGTTATTGAAGATATACGATTCTTGAAACGACCCCAAAATTCATAAAATTTAATTCTCGACTTCGGTCGTTAATAATACATTTAGCCCCTAATTTTACATCATTAAACGATAATACAACAATTAAAATTTGCGGAATAATTTAAACTTTTATACATTTCCTTCTTTATTGCCCTAAATTGCAACCTTTACATTACATCTCTTCGATTCAAATATATATTATGAATCGTTACAACAAAATGACTAAACAAAGTCTTACATC
The DNA here is from genome assembly GCA_020205615.1 of Panax quinquefolius. Lineage (NCBI taxonomy): Eukaryota > Viridiplantae > Streptophyta > Magnoliopsida > Apiales > Araliaceae > Panax > Panax quinquefolius. The sequence continues at coordinate 39,712,143 of CM035153.1, read as the reverse complement.
ATAAATAGGTATCCATATACACCGGATAACTCAACTTACAATTCAACAACATGTTATATTCAAAATAATAAAAACATTTCCCATAAAACATAAGCAATCTTTGTGAATACGAATCTCTATAATTCACGTAGCACATATCCTTACCTTAAATCTTTAACCTACAAAAGTGGTTATTTGCAAGGTTGAGCTCGATAGCCCTGCAAAATCTAACAGTTTTCATGCATCACGTAGCACATAATAACATGCTCAACATATATCTCGTAAACATCGGATTAACATAACATATATGCTACAATTCATATAACAATTATAAAGATTGAGTTCCTTACTCAATCATCATGCTTTAGTCAAAAAACATAGTCATAAATTGACTTTAACATTTCATACATTCAACATATATATAACACATCATGCTCTTTGAAATAAAGATTTAAAACAATCAAATTCACATAGCAAATAGGAACTGAAAGACTTGCCTTGATCGTTGTTTACCAATAACAGTTTAACAGCTTACAGTTATCTGTACTTCACGTGCCCTACACAGTTATATAATCATTCACATCAACTATTAGTCACATAGCAATGTATAGTAGTTATAATGTAAACTTTAATCTACATCTTATAACTCTTCCTATTAATCAATACACAATGTTCAATTTGATTGTGTTAACTTTAGACTTATAACTCAATATATTTCTTATTCGAAGTTCATTCAAGTGCTTAAGTCTTGCTAGGACTACTTATTGGTTTTATATTAAATTCATTCTATATCTTATAATATTCATTTAAATTGAATTGAAACACTTTTTAAGTTTATTTACACTTGGCACGACGTTTCGACGTTCATTCGTCACACGCCCGATTTGTCTCTCTTGTGTGTGCTTAGCATGCGTATATAACTTATCTAATACATCATTTATTAATGTTAAGCATCATTATATTTACTAATATGCATGTTTTATAACTTAGGATAACATCTTTTATTGTCAGGAGCACTACATTTGCATATGTACATTCCTGACGCCCTCCGATTGCCTCCTAATACATATTAGTCCCACAAATAACCATTTTGACCCCTGTTTCTGACCTCAAATTGAAAACCTTAAAGAACAAAAGTTGTAGGTCTATTCGTCCTCGTTTCGGATAATCTTGAATCACCTCAATCGGAGTTCGTATGCAAACGTTATGACTATTATACTACAGGAGGTCAAAATTGTCCAACCCAGACCACAATTCTAATATTTGAAATGAAAAGATGATATGTTGACAATAAAATTTTAGCGGTAAGCAAACTTCAGCCCATTTTTGGCCGAGTAAAATTTAATATTTGGGCGCGAAATTTGGCGTTGGGGCTCCGAATTACAAAACACCCAAAACTAGAAACAAAACCAAGCTACTGTGTCTTAATTTCTAACACCAATTAACATGTGTAATCCATGTAAAGAACACATAAATATTACCAAGCATATATGTACCAATTTAAACAACTAAACAAAAAAATTTAGAAAACTTAAATTTTGAAAACACAGTTTAAAAACCAAAACTCCATAGTTGATATATTTTAACACAGTAAATACTGTAAATTCTAATAACAACCAATTTGTTTACCTTAACTACAATTCTCTAAAATTCGTAACAAACGAATTAACATAATCACAGTTTAATTTCTCAATTAGTATAATCTAATTTTGTTATCATACAAAATTTAACAATCACTATTCATATCTTTACTATAAAACTATTTCCTCTTGTAACCGTAAATTAGCATACAATCTTCTCTATACATTAAGCATACAATCATATATATACATATATACATGCTACTTATTACCAAAACACATGATTTAGTAAATCATAGTTTACAGACAATTTTTGTAAATAACCTTATATTACTGTCAAATTCGCATATACATAGAGACTTTAGGCATAATTACGTAAAACATATATACGTATAAAGGTTATGCCACATAACTTCTAATTGCTTAGTAATCCTTGCTAACACCACTGGAATTGTTTGAAAACCTCACGTGTACACTCTCAATTTCTCTGATAGTTCTCTCTCAAAACTTTCTGTACTTTTCTTCTTTAAAAACCTTTTGCTTTCTTTTTCTCTGTATCTTTTCTTGGGCTTAGGTTTAGACAATATAGATTATACGTAATACTAAACTGATAACAAAGCGTACATAAAAGAAACGCATATGGTCATAATAACCTAATAAATAGCATCAGTTACCAATATTACGTATAGCTTATAAATATATTTTATTTATTTAGTTTATTTTATAAATAATTTAAATTTCAAAAATCCAAAAGCCATAGGGATTTGTTTGGCAAAAACCTTTTAAAACTTGAAGACTTAATATATATAAACCTTGTTTGGCAAACTAAATTAAACTCCTTAATTTATTTTAATAACTCCTTTATAGTATAGCTATTTGTCACACTTTATTTAATTAAGTTTTCACACTTAATTTAATTAATTCTAATAAAATTTATTGAATAATATAATAATTCATTTAATAATTATAAATTCTCTTAACTTAATTATTAAATTAAATTAGAATATTATCTCATAACAATTAATTTCCTTAACCCATTAATTATTTATTAAACAAATAATTAACCTAATCAAATCAAATCAAATTAAATAAATATTTATTCAACAACGAACAAATATTTATTCAACAATAAACACATCCATTAAATATTTATATAATTCAATAAATATTCATAATTACAATTAAAATTCTGGATTGTTATATTAATCACATCGCAATAAGAATTTTAATTATTAAATTCTTATTTTAATAACTTATGAAAAATTCGGGTTGTCACAATTCTTATGTGTCAAGCATGTTGTTATTGAAATTGTCATACTTGCTGAGCTAGTTATGCTCACTCTTGCTTGAACCATATGAATGTAGCTAAGACTGAACGTCCCGAAGGATCGAATAAGGATAAAGGAAAGGCTAAGGCAGATCGTTAATCGGTCTATGTAATAGTATAGGTTTATTGTTGTAATGTATTTTGATATTATGACAAAGAACCTTTGTAATGGGTATAGAACCTGGGAAATGTAAATATTACTTTGAATATATAGAAGTCATGTTCGTTCTTTTGAGGCTTTTCAATTGAATGAATGTATGAATGGTAGTATCGTATTGCACCATATATCGGGTTGGAAGATACCCGAATTTGGGGCCGCTACAGGTTGGTATCAAAGCCTAGGTTATAAAACTTAAGGGGGAAATTAGAACCTTAAGTCATAACCTTAAGAAAAGTCAAAGAAGTAAAGATGGAAAGTAACCCTTTAAAAATGCATTATAAATATGTTATGTGTTTTTATTATTTTACTGACGTGTACTAATCAAACTATATTGTTTTGTTGTAGATGTCAGGAGAAAATGATATGTATAGAGATATACATGTAGTTAGCGAGGATTCGGTGAATCGAGTAGAGATCCTACCAAATCCTATAGCAGTAGAAGCAGAAGTGGTGACAATCGAGTCTGGAGACTCGGACAACTTAGACTACATGTCTGTGTTTGATGGCATGCTAGAGGAAGAGGTGGATGTGATGTGTTTTGATCAGATAGCACCTACAGAAGAGTTGACTACGAGGGAGTTAATGAAGGCCTTATTTATGTAAGTATTGGATAGAAATGTCCAGTATTGTAAGGAAGTAAAGGAGTTAAAAGAGGAACTTCAAGTTGTCCGGGAGGATAAGACTAGTATGGAGGGTATGTCGGAAGAGGAGCATGATGATCTAATTTTAGCCAAGGACAAGGTCCACGAGCTGAAATGCGAAGTGTTTGAGCTTAAGCAGGAGCTAAAGACTAAGAAACATAAGGTAGAGAGGATGTCCTATATATATAGGACTTCTCATGTGGATTTCCAGCAGCAAGTAGCTGGGTATCCGATAGAAAAAGGGCAGACCTGACATACGGCAGATGTAATCTAGCAATAGCTAGAATAATTTAGATATATAAATATTATATATCTAGTAGTGACGTAAAACCCTCTTTTGTATATCAAAGGGTAGTCTTTTGTAAATCCCAATTTTTGGAAAGCAACTGCGGGATAGTAATGTAATCAGCTTAGGCTGTACAATGTAAGCAATGTAGTATTATACTACAAGTAATGAATCAATATAAGTCTTTTTATGGAAAATATTGAGTAATGAGTATGAGTTATTATTTCATCACGCATAATAACTAACCAACAGGAAGAGAGTAATAATGACGTGTTGTTTTATTAACAGTAAAATGCCTCCAAGAAGGAGACAACTGAATCAAGAATCTAATGAAAATCAACCGGAGGAAGGTCCGGTTAATCTAATGCAAGAGTTCGTTAATCTTTTAACGGTCGCGTTTAATAGAACTGGGTCTAATGTACCCATAAATCCTGGAGTAGTACGAGCTACTACTTTTAAGGATTTCAAAAGTGTCAGTTCGTCGGAGTTCAAAGGAACTACGGACCCTATAGAAGCCCAGACATGGGTGAAAGAGATTGAGAAAGCATTTGCTATAGCAAATGTTGACGAAGGTCAGAAGGTTACTTTTTCAACCTATATGATGAAGGGTGAGGCCAATTTCTGGTGGGAGGCAAACCAGGCTAGGGCCGGTATAAAAAATCTATCGTGGGTAAGGTTCAAGGAGATTTTCTTCGAGAACTACTTTTCCACGAGTATGTAAGGAAGAATGGAGATTTGATTTCTTGATTTAAAGCAAGGGGATATGATGGTTCCCCAGTATGTTGCTAAATTTAACGAACTGGCAAGGTTTGCTCCACATTAAGTGGAAATTGAGGTAAAGAAGGCTAGATGATTCGAGCAGGGCTTGAAACCCTGACTCTATAGTCGAATTTTGGTGTTCCAAAGTACTTCTTTTGGGACCATACTAGAAAAGGCAATAATTGCTGATGGTGGGAATGAGGCTCTTAGCCAGTACCACAAAGATAAGAAAAAATAAAGGTAAAGCTGATGGAGGAATAAAGACCGAGGGAGCCAGCGGTAGTTGAGACTGTCAAAAGAGTAAGGGATTTAACTCTGGGAATACCGGAGTAAAACAAGGGGATCCTAAGAGGAGGATGGAGGCTTGTAAAGCCTGTGGGAAGACTCATTTAGGAGTCTGTCTCAAGGGAAAGGCAGTATGTTTTAACTGTGGACAAGAAGGGCATATTTAGCCTAACTGTCCAAGTCCAAAGAAAAATCATGGATGCTTTGTATGTGGATCAACTGACCACATAGCAAAAAACTGCCCGAAGAAGGGGATGAATGGGAATAAGGGTACTAATAACGGAAAGTTAGCTATTGGTGGTCCAGCACAGCTGGGTAGGCCAATGGCTCATACCTTTAATATGACGGTTCAAGATGAGGTGGCATCAGGGGATGTAGTTGCAGGTATTATTCTGATCAACAACATAAATGCTTACGAGCTATTTGATTCGGGTGCTACTTGTTCATTTATAGCATGTGATTTTGCTAGCCGATTAGAATTATTTCCCAAAAAGTTGCCTATGCCTTTGAATATTAAGGTAGCAAACGAAGAGATAATTCCTATTTAAGATATTCATAGGAGTTGTTGCGTAGATTTACGTGGTTGTAAATTATCGGTAGATTTGATACCGATAAAGTTAGGAGAATTTGATATAATTCTCGGAATGGATTGGTTGATTAACTATGGAGCAATTATAAATTGCCAAAAGAAATGTGTGAACATTAGGATGTTAAAACAATCTCCTGTAATATTTTACGGTAATAAATCGCCTGGACGTTCATGTTGCCTCACGATGACACAAACTAGAAAACTGTTAAGTAAGGGGTGTGTAGGTTATCTGTGTCATGTTGTTGATACCCAACGGGTGGGAGCGACCATGGAACAGATACCTATAGTGAATGAATTCATGGATGTATTTCCAAGTGAATTACCGGGCTTACCGCCGGATAGGGAGATCAAATTTGTAATAGACATTGTGCCAGGAGCGGCACCTGTCTCAAGGGCACCATATCGTATGGCGCCGGTGGAAATGAAAGAGTTAATGGTTCAGTTACAGGAACTATTGGATATAAAGTACATTCAACCAAGTGTTTCCCCGTGGGGGGCACCGGTATTATTTGTGAAAAAGAAAGACGGATCGTTAAGGCTTTGTATCGACTACCGAGAGTTGAACAAGTTAACGATAAAGAATAATTACCCATTGCCCAGGATCGATGATCTTTTTGATCAGTTGAAAGGGGCAAAGTATTTTTCTAAGATAGATTTGCGGACGGGGTATCACCAATTGAAGGTTAGGATGGAAGATGTACAAAAGACGACATTCAGGACTCATTATGGTCATTGCGAGTTTCTGGTAATGTCATTTGGGTTGACGAATGCACCAGCTACATTTATGGATATGATGAACAGAGTGTTCAAACAATATTTGGACAAGTTCGTCGTAGTGTTTATCGATGATATTCTAGTCTATTCTAAGACGCCAGAAGATCATGCTGAACACCTAAGGTTAGTGTCGGAGACACTAAGGAAGGAAAACTTATATGCGAAATTCACTAAGTGTGAATTTTGGCTAGAGAAGGTGCAATTTTTAGGTCATGTCATTTACCAAGAGGGGATTTCAGTGGATCTAGCGAAAGTAAAAGCAATGATGAACTGGGAACAACCAAAAACGCCGACTGAGGTGCGGAGTTTCCTAGGGTTAGCGGGATACTATCAAAGATTTATCCAAGATTTTTAGAAGATAGCTACTCCGTTGACTAACTTGACAAGGAAGACGGTGAAATACGTATGGACGGATAAATGTGAAGACAGTTTTCAAGATTTGAAGAAAAGATTGAGTGAAGCGCCTGTTTTGTCATTACCCGATGACACAGGAAATTTAGTAGTATATAGTGATGCTTTGCATAAAGGACTTGGTTGCGTGCTCATGCAGGATGGCAAGGTCATTGCGTATGCATCACGGCAGTTGAAGGATTATGAAAAAGTTTACCTTACTCATGATCTGGAACTGGCCGCGGTAGTATTTGCTTTTAAAGATATGGAGACATTATCTTTATGGGGAAAAATGTGAGATATACACAGACCATAAGAGTCTAAAATATATTTTCACCCAGAAGGAGTTGAATATGAGACAGAGGAGATGGCTGGAGTTGATAAAGGATTACGATTGTGAAATCCTGTATCACCCTGGAAAAGCCAATGTAGTTGTTGACGCCTTAAGTAGGAAGGGTCGGGAAATGTTGTCTATGTTAACGACTCAAAATGAATTACTAACAGAGATGGCTAGGATGGAGATAGAATTCAAGATGCCAATTGAATCGGGGCAGATACTTTTTACGACAGAAATGCAATCTACCATCGTAGAGAGAGTTAAAGAGGTACAACTCAAAACTGATGAGTGTGACTAAGTTAAGAAGATGATTGCCAATGAAAAGGATACTAAGTATAGTCTTGATAATGAGGGATTATTAAGATTTGAAGGAAGAATTTGGGTTCCGAATGAGACGGAGTTAAAAGATCAAGTGTTACAGGAAGCTCATAGTTCAAAGTACTCAATACATCCTGGTAGCACTAAGATGTATCAAGACCTTCGACAGAGTTTTTGGTGGCCAAACATGAAAAGAGAAATAGCAGAGTATGTGAGTAGGTGCTTGACTTGTCAAAAAGTTAAGGCCGAACATCAACGACCCAGTGGCTTATTACAGTCATTGGAGATTCTATAATGGAAGTGGGAGCATATCACGATGGACTTCGTTGTGGGACTTCTGACAACAACAAAAGGGTACGATTCGATTTGGGTAATAGTGGACCGGTTGATGAAGTCAGCTCACTTTTTGCCAATTAGGGTCAAGTATAACTTAGACCAGTTAGCTAAACTTTATGTTAAGGAAATTATTTTCAGATATGGAGTACCAGTATCGATTGTGTCAGATCGTGACCCACGATTCACATCAAACTTTTGGAGGAGTTTGCAGGAACAGTTGGGAACGCAGCTAAAGTTAAGTACAGCGTATCATCCACAAACCGATGGGCAGATCGAAAGAACAATTCAGACGTTAGAAGATATGTTGAGATCTTGCGTCATGGATTTCAAGGGTAGTTGGGATGATCACCTACCACTTGTAGAGTTTGCGTATAACAACAGTTATCATGCAAGCATAGGTATGCCACCTTATGAAGCTTTGTACGGAAGAAGGTACAGAACACCATTATATTGGGATGAGGTGGGAGAACGCCGAATGCTAGGACCAGAATTAGTGCAGTAGACAGCGGATGTGGTAAAGTTAATTCAGATGCGTCTTGTCACAGCTCAAGACAAACAGAAGATGTATGCGGACTCGCATAGAATAAATCGAGAGTTTGAAGTAGGCTCGTATATGTTTCTAAAGGTATCTCCCTGGAAAAGAAAGATACGCTTTGGAAAGAAGGGAAAGTTAAGTCCAAGGTTTATAGGACATTTTGAAGTATTAAAACGGGTGGGAGAGGTAGCCTATGTGATAACATTACCTCCAGACCTAGAACGAATACATAACGTGTTTCACGTATCTATGTTATGTCCTTATAAGCCGGACTATAAGCATGTAATCGAGTATGAGCCAATTCATATCGAGAAAGACTTAACGTACGAAGAATCGCCGATTCAAATCATTGATAGAAAGGAGCAAGTTCTACGGAACAAAGTTATACCTTCGGTAAAGGTATTCTGGAAGAATCACGATGCTGAAGAAGCAACGTGGGAATTAGAAGAAAAGATGAAGAAAAATTTCCCTCAATTGTTTGATTAAAGTAAGACGAGATTATGGGGACAAAATCTTTATATGGGATGAATGATGTAACAACCGAGAAATTCGGATTTTATTGTAAAATAATTTTATTGAATTAAATAATAAATTAAATTAAATTCTATGTGTTATCAAGATGGTTGCCATTATATAACCTAATGATGTGGGAATATCGTAGCATTTTAGCTACGTGAATGAATTAGAGTGTTTAAATTTCCAAGACGAAAATAAAAGTTTTCCGAGAAATTTTCTGAAAAACATTATTCATCGGTATTTTCTCGGGAATTATTTTTGAACTTTCGAGAAATACGTCATTATAGAATGTCAAGGTAAGATGGATTATGTAATAATAATCTAATTATGGAAAATGCAATATTTCGCTTGCGGACTTAATTTGAGAACGTTAAGGAAAGGGAAGAATTAATGAGTTAAGTAATAATCATATGATACGTGAGTATTGTACGAGGTAATGAAAACGAGTATAATACAAGGTATTATACAAGTTTGTATGAATGATGGAATATCGTTGATAATGAATTTCTATACAAGTTAGAATACGGGACTGATACATAGACAATACGTTTTATGTACTAAGCAATAGTATTGGACTTGTAGGATTTGTTAGAAATTGTTACAAGCCTAAGTGATTTAATGGTAAGGCCAAAATGTTAATTAATGAACAAGTTAGAGTTTATTAATGCAAGCCCAAAAGATAAGTTAATTTAAGCCCAAGCTAGGATCCATGAGTTGTGGTGACCCATGGGGCAAATCATGTTAATATGGTTAATCTTGGTAATCAAGTATTATGTGTGATGACCAAGTATTATGTGTGATGACCAAGTATTAGGTGTAATAATCAAGCAAGAGATAAGGGTTGTGATTAACAAGTAATGAATAGTAAGGAGGTGGCATAAGGAGGTGGGATGGTGTATTGACTAAACTACCCTAGCTTTGGGAATCCTATAAATAAGAGGAGCTTGCTAGTCATTTGTTAGTTGTTCAACTCATACAATCAACTTTTAAAGTGCTTAAGTGTTAGAGAGAATAAGCTACTTTCATTTGAGAAGAAAAAGAAGACTATTTCACAAAGACTTCAAGGGTAAGACTTCTTCTCCATTTATCTTCTATCTCTACCATGATAGGTTGATAAGAAAAGTATGGATTAAGGAACATGGATGTTAAGAAGTAAGAAGAATGATTAATCAATGGACTTAAGCCGCATAAGTCATTTAAACTAGCATAAGTTATAAACTTATGAAGAAGTAATATGAACTTGTTATGAGTTTATCTTAAGAAGTAGGATGAAAGTAAAGAATTTGTATGAATATGTATCATGTATACATGAATGAAACTATGTATTGAGAACATATAAAGGTGATGATTAAAAGATTTTAATTATCATAAGTGATGAACAAAGAAGCTATAAGTAGTTTGTACTTTAACAAGTTATAAGCTCATGGTAGAATAAGTCAAAATTCATCATGAAAATAAGTTGATGTAATAAGTATGTTGAGATGTTAATTTGATGAATTGAATTCATTTGAAGGAATGAACAAATCATAAGTAATGAAGATTTGCCGGAAATTGCACGATTAGACGATAATCGTCGAATTTGTGAAATTCTCGAGATAGAAGTCAAATTTTGTGTTTGAATTTGAAAACATTGGTTTTCAATGGAGACAAGTCATATTTGGCATTCTAGAGTTGCGGACTCGAAAATGACCGAATTCGGACTTAGAACGAAGAAATGAGCGTTGAACGTTCACTAACGTTTATCGTTTTTGTTAAAAATGAACTAATAGGTGAATTTTTAGCAAACGAAGTCAAATAGATAAAATTCTTGTATGAACGCATAGAGTATGTAATTTGTGAACCTTAAGCTTTTAAACGAGCCAATTCGGACGTATAATGAAGAAGTTATGAGCCCGGGAATTTCGCAAAGTTGGAAAATCTGTCCAAACTATCTGGTGCACAGAACTGGCGCCATGGCCAAAATTTCAAGGTTAATTTGTCGCTACCAGAATAAAGTGAATAGTTTTTAACCAATCGAAAGTGGCGGCAATGAACCATGAAAGTAAGAACTCAGGCCATAAATGGCCAAGTCCGGACTTTATTATAATCTCGGCGCTCGCAGTAACAAAAAGAGGTATAAAGTTTGGCAGTGACCATGATCCCTAGATCAAATATAGTAAGGAATGTTTGTGAGTACAAAGAAAGGATTGTGATTAGTTCAAAGTGAACTTACCTTAAGGAACTTGAAGTAACCTTGTTAAAACTTAAGGATAGTATGAGAAGGTTGATAATAACCTATTCGAATATGAATGTAAGTATGATGACAAGCCGAAATTAATATTAATCAAATCTAATACATGATTATATTGAGATGAAGGGTAAGATATAGTTGTATACATACTTGATTATATATGACCTAAAGTATGACGTTATGTAATCATGTATTGTAGAGACTTGAAAGATTCGAACATAAAGTAATTATACCGTAGCAGACGCTGAAGGCAAGTATTCTAACCCTTGTCTCAGTTCAATCTGAACAAGTTTTGTAATTCATGTATCCTTACGCATGAATTGATGTATGATAAAGTTGAAGCCAATTCTTTCGGCTAGATCTTAATGCATTTGGTGGATTATTGATAATCTATCCAACTGTTATTAAATGTTGTTATCTTTTGTCAACTACTCGATATGGTTTTCAAAAGAAGATTGAGTATGATAAACAAATGTTTTATCATCTTACGACAGGCACGTGAGGTTGCCACAAATTAAACATAAATACGTTTAATGAATGTAGTGTTGATCAACATAGAGTACTATAGGCTGATCACCTAGAAGTGCTCGTAAGTAATACCGGACATACGAACTTAGTGCCGGGTTGTCCTTTTCAAAGAAAGAATGAAATACTCAAGGTCTTGGACCGGAGTTTATGTTTTACTGGATATTATTCATTGTGAAACAATTTGAAAGAAAGATGAGGTGCTATTTTGAATTATCAATAGTACTTCATAACTATTGTTTAGTTATTGAAGATATACGATTCTTATGTGTCAAACATGTTATTATTGAAATTGTCATACTTGCTGAGCTAGTTATGCTCACTCTTGCTTGAACCATATGAATGCAGCTAAGACTGAACGTCCCGAAGGATTGAATAAGGATAAAGGAAAGGCTAAGGCAGATCGTTAATCGGTCTATGTAATTGTATAGGTTTATTGTTGTAATGTATTTTGATATTATGACAAAGAACCTTTGTAATGTGTATAGAACCTGGGAAATGTAAATATTACTTTGAATATATAGAAGTCATGTTCGTTCTTTTGAGGCTTTACAATTGAATGAATGTAAGAATGGTAATACCGTATTGCATCATATGTCAGGTTTGAAGATACCCGGATTTGGGGGCGCTACACTCATAGAGCATTAAGATCAGTGGAGAAAAGCTAAGATCAAGCATTATTCAAGAAAGGTATAAAACCTAAACCTAGAATCTGATCATTAAAGCTATGTTAGATGTTAAGTTTTTGTGTTTAAACATGTTTTTTTAGTGTAAATAGATGATCTGGGTTGCTATATAGTGAATCCATAACATCTATATGCACGGAATAGAAGTTTTCAAAAATCTGGAAAATTTTGTTATGTTGTCTGACAACCAAATGTCAGACCTTATAGATCTGTGCCTGTTATGTGTTTTAGTGTTTTAAAGGTTTGTAGTTGTAGTATGTTGTGAGATCTTTGTTTTGGAATTTGAATCAGGGTCGGATCTAGTACGAATTGCAAGTTATTAAGGGTCAAAGGTCGTTGACCGACCATGACTGAATAATTCTGGGTAACCCAGAACTTACCCAGAAATGTCTGACAAAGAGTTTATGCGCATAGATCTATCAGGTGTTTGTTGATTTGGTCATGTTGTTGTATCTAAGTTGTAGTAGGATATATGGACTACTGATTCATGCTTTAAGATCACCTAAATGACTAACAAGATCAATATAGTGGATGGTCAAAGTAGCCCATCCGGTCACGATTTCTATTTTCTGGAAAACCCAGAAAGTTCAAGAACATGTTTTCTGTCAGAGTTTGACCGACCTTGATTTCTTAAATGTGTTGATGTTATGATGCTCTGATGATATGTTATTGTACCCGGACATGTATTCTACAAGTGTGAATCTTTAAATCATACAAAGCAGACCTATAGTTCAAGTTATAAGGATCAAAAGTAGGCACCTAAGACTGTTCTTCAATTCTGGAAAACCCAGGAAATGAAGAACAGGTCTGACAACGATTTTGAGAGCTTAGATCTCTCAGATACGATATGTATTGGCCATGAACTTGATTGATAATGGTAGTATTACATTTATACTAGAATCTAAACACTTTAGTCTGCCTAGAAAACCTTAGGATCATAGATCAAATGGTATGGTGGTCAAACCTGGTAACTCGGCAACTGACATGCATTTCTGGGTTTGGCCTAAGAACACTCAAGAACACCTATAGCGACGGTTCTGTCGCTATAGGGCCCTTTAGAGACAATTAATTTTTGAAAATTAATATTTTTATTAAATAATTAGAGAAAATAGTTTTTAAATATTAAAAATACATAATAAATTCCTAAAAATTATTTTAAAGCCTAAAAATGGGTATTTAATAATTTTAAATATATTTCATAAATATTTAATATTTTTGGGATATTAATGGTATTTAATTTATTTAATTATAATATTAAATAAATTATTTAAAAATGATGTTAATACATGAAAAATCATTTAAAAAATATTATGGTATAATAAAATATTTTAAATTATTTTCAATAACTTTTAATATTATGTGATGAATTTACGTTAATTAATTAATATTAATGGTAATTAATTTATTTAATAAATGAATTAAATAAATTATGAAAAATAGAATTAATGATTTAAAATTTATATAAAATGGTTTAAGTGTTATAAAAATATTTTAAGTTATAAAATATAACTTTTGATATTTTATCATGAAAATATTAATATTTTAATATTAATAACAATTATTGGATAATGGATTTAAATGTTTAAAAATTATTTAAACATGATTTTAAAGTATTAAAAATACTTTGATATATTATAAATATATTAGCTTATGAAAAATATTTTGACTGATAATAAATTATCTAAAATATCTTTGAACTAGTTTAGACCGAGTCTTAGTAATATTAGACTCGATAATTGTCCAACTAGGACGTCGGGATGTCGGAATAGTACTGGATTCAAGTTAGACTACAATAGTTTGACTTAATACTAGGTCTTATGTGTTGTATACACTGATAGGGTTATGTGTTATGTGTTTAGGCTATTCTATGATTATATTTAATAGTATTATATTGTGATGATATTATTCTAATATTTGGAGATCAGTATTATTTATATTAGGTTTCAGACAAAGTTAAATAAATTGTGTAACGATAATCGACGGATCAGGCAAGTTTTCCTTAACTCAACTTTGAGTTGTTTATTCAAATATACATATGGATAATCATTGCTGATTATCATGTCTATGAATTATTAAATCATACTTTGTGCATATTGCATGTAATCATCAGGTATGAAAGGCTGATCACCTTCATTACCATTTAGTCCAGATATAATTGACATGTTTTTATTCAACATTCGTTCAACTATGACAGTTTTTTATGCTAGTTCACAATTATATTATAGAATTTTAGCCAGCTTATTGTTCAAAATCTTTCTATCATGATATATCCTTAATTTATTGTGTCAGGAATAAGCACGAGAATGATATTTCTATTTACATATGATTTGATTATGATATATATATATATATATATATATATATATATATATATATATATATATGAATATGCAAGTATGCTTGCATTAAGGAAAGTTGTAAAGTCCTTTGATAGATGATAGAAACATATGTACAAGGACTTAGAATGAATTGATCAAATTTGTTTGGTTGATCCTACATAAGCAAAACAACTTTGTAAAGTCCTTAAAAAGAAATGATGTACAAGTACTATAAATATAGAAAGATCAAGCATGTTAGGTTGATCTTATGATGTAATAGATAGGCTTGTTTGATCGTCGAGCACTGCACCAGAAATCGTAGTCTGCCAGGAGAGTCAAGGAAAACTCGAGAGCTATCAAGGCAGAATCATAGTCTACAAGATAGTAGATCTCAGAGTTTGTAGACTCCCAGGAGAGACGAGGAAGGATCGTAGTGTGTCGAGTAGAGCTTCCTCAAAATCGTAGTTTGCTGAGGAAGTCATGTTCAGAATCGTAGAGATAGCCTGCCTACGAGCCGACCGAGCATCTGCCAAAGCCAAGTCAAGAATCGTAAACTACACTCAGAGTCGTAAAGTCTACTGATGTCGAAGCCAAGGCAATAATCATAGACTACACTCAGAGTCATAGAATCTACTGATCGCATCAGAGGAAGAGATCGTAGTCGAGAAAGATCAGATGAAGACAACAAGCACAACGACAGAAATTGTAGAGTGTCAAGATCTGATCTCAAAGTCATAGTGTCTGCACAGCCGAAGCTGAATCGTAGAGTGTAGGACTGAGACTTCAACAGACGTGCTCACAACGTCAAGGTAGAATTGTAGAGCAAACACGATTCTCAACAATTAAGCACTCCTAGAATATCCAAAGGTACGAAGCATCTAGTTGGTACTGCAAAGATACATCCCACCTAAAGGAAACCAGAGAGCACTCAACGAATGGCATGTAAGCTAACAGAAGATCTAAGCACCAACTCAATCAACATCCAAATTGAGTTATGAAGCCATTCGAGATGAAGTCTTCCACGAGTTGATCAAAAAAAGACTTCAGTAACTGACTACGGAAAGTAAGCAAGTGCAATAGCTATCAAGTAAATAGAAGACAGTGATCTTAAAAGCAACCAGGATCGTAGTGTTTGCCAGACAAAGAAGGAACTGATGGAGTGTACACAAAGATACTGGTCAGCCTCTGAAGAACAAGGCTAAAGTGATTAAGCATTGGGACAGTCCATTGATGATAAGTGAAAGGAAAAACAAGGAGAAAGTGAGTTGGACACGCCATAAATCTGAAGTGTCTTGATGTTCAGAAGGGGCCAGAACAAAGAGTCAAGCCATCAGTATCTGAGAGCAGTAGAGGAAAATAGAAGTGTTGAAGCACTGTATAAGAAAAGGAAGAGGTGTTCCACATTTGAGAGCTAATGAACACTCGTTAAGATCGTAGTGTTGTCTCTGCCTATCAACTAGACACTACGATTAGGTCCAAGAAGATGTGCAACAGAATCATAGAGTTCAAACAACTGAGGATTGAAGCATTGACAACGATTCAACCCGAAGATTGATATTCAAACAAAGCTTATTGAGAGCATCGATGCAAAAAGACAACCTCTGTTCGAGAAATCAGAAGGAGGTAATAAAGTCGACTACCTGCCCGAGATATAAAAATGACATCTCTGATGGGGTAGGTGAGACAGTAGACTACAGTGTTAGAAAGTCATGTCATGTCACATCTGCAGTCTACACCAAATAACTCTAGATCTGCGAAGCAATTCAAAAAGCTTTTAACGGCTACTTTCCAATGGGAAGATTGGGAAGGAGTATAAATCAACAGAGCTTCAAAGATCAAGAGTTGCTGATGATTGCTAAGTTGCAGAATTGTTGAGTTGTTGGAATGCTATTGTTGACTCTATGAGTTCCACCAGAGATTAACAGAACAAGTCTCTGTGACAGTGAGACTACATAGGCTGAAGTGAAACAGCTTTGAAGAAGGACTTAAATAGACTAGAGCTTCACTCAACAAAGATGAGAATGCCATTGAAGATGGCAGCAGAGCTAAGAGTCGCGAAGGCCAAGAAGATAGCATTCAGAAAAGTAGCAGAGCACAAAGAAGATAAAGAGAGCCACTCTACAGATCACCATGAACCAAAAGCTTAAAAAGAACAGAAGTAGAATCATGTCTGCAAAACATTCAAGAAGGGTTCAGGGATTGCTAAGTGCCAGACTAAGTCTACCAAAAGCTTAGAGACTTAGCAAATCCAGATGGTGATGGTGCACAGCTGACATCAAATGAAGATGAGCAGAAAAGAGTGAAGATCAGCTGCACCAGAGAAGATGTGGTCCAGACTCAAAGAAGAATGCAAAGAGGACCACGTCGAGCTGCTATATACAGCAGATGATCAAGCTTAAAGACATCTTAGCAGCTCACCACCACCACCACCAACAACAACAACAACAAGCTAGGGCCTGAGGGGTCCTTGTCTAGAGGGACTAAATAAAATTCCAAGCCTGCTGGGATTGAAGAGTTCCTAGGGAACTAGAGGAGTTCTAAGCCTATTGGGCTTGAAGAGTTCTTAGTGAACTGAAGTTCCAAGGTTGCTGGCCTTGAAGGAATCTTAGTAATTCAGGGTGCTACCCTTCCTTAGTGGAAATCTTGCTAGTTGAAAGTAGAAGAGTGGATTATGAGCTTGAGTCTCTAAACCACTTAAAATCCCTTGTGTCATTTACTTTATGTCATTTAAATTAGGTACCTATTTGCTATAACTGCTATGTATGTATTAACTGCTTACAACTTAACTAACTCTAAGAATAATGTATATATGATTATGAATATATCAATGAAGGGGATCTTTTACTTATTCCGCTGTGCTTGAAAAGATTCTTATGTTTGTCATATGCTAGTTCATCAGCAATACAAAATAAAAAGGAAGAGTATTTGAAAATAAAAAGGATCTATTCAACCCCTCCCCTCCTTCTAGATCTATTATGTGCCTACTGGGAAATAACAATTAGTATCAGAGAAGGCTCTCATGCTATGTTCAAAAGCTAATCTCTTTGCGTCTGATCTTAGGCACAAATATTGTTCTAAACTTGGTTTAGTAGCAAGTCGCTTGTTATATGCAGATGAGCTCACACGTTGAAAATAATGTGTACATGTAAATATGTATATACCCCTGAAGCTGCTCAGATTACTCCATGCTCTTGATTGCCATATCTACAAGACCAATTCTTGCCCGCGGTCAATCTTGTAGTCTGAAGACCAGGCTTATAACGTCCCCAAATCCAAGTACTTAAAACCCGAACTCGGTGCTTTACGATACCATTTCTATGAGTGGAATACTACTAATAATAATAAAAATAATATAGATACCAACTTAATTTACATATTTATCAAAGTCTAAATCCCAAGTACGCAACTTTTAATACATTCCTCACAATACGCGATAGGTAATATATCTCATACTTGTTTTAATAAAGATAACTATTACATAAAATGGCATTGAATTCATTCTGCAACCTTTCCTTTCCCTTTATTCTTAACCGAGCCTTCTACTTGTTAACACTTAGCTGAAAACATTTAAATTAAGCAAGGATGAGCATTTGAGTGCCCAGTAAGTAATAACAATTATATATATATATATATATATATATATATATAATGAAAGAATTTAAATGTTTTCTTTATACTATCCTTCTACAACAAATCAATAGTTGTGAAGTAATCTGAACCGATAATATTAGCATAACAACCCTCTTTCAAATTTTAAAATTACGTACTGACTATATATAGGGTTAAGGGGACATACTATGAACATTATTTTCATTTTCGAATAGGTTTAGAAGAACTTCATCTGCAAACCGTCATAAATTACGGGCACGGAGGGTGATCAGCTCGTTGTACTTTGTATTGATCAATACTACATTACAAGAACGATATTATCGTTCACTTTGGCTGCCTTGGGCACATAAAAATTTTCCCATAAATGGGATATTCATACTTGTTAGGGTTCCAAACCAAAGCAATTCGGTTGGATAATAGGTAGGTTTTATCTTATTCAACAATAATCTATAATTTAACATATATATATATATATATATACGGGTAATTAACAAATGTGTATCAACATGTGGTTAAATGCAATGATTATCCAAGTAGGGACACTTGTATAACCATTTATAGAAATTATCGAACAGAATATATATCTGAATTACCATATACTAACATGTTGATAATCAATGAGCGTATATAATATAGGGTTAATAATCTGTACAGTAATAATATAATTCTGAAACATTCTTACTCATGTCCATTGCATAAAGGAAATGCAAAGGTAGGATACTTATCGATCTTACCGCTTACAATTCATGAACTTAGTTTTATCTTTTATATCACGACCTATCATTAATCAGATCATTCGTTCTATTAGAACAATATACTATAACATATAGTACTTCATTTCGTAGTCAACACATAACCTAATCACATTATCACACATGTTCAACAGTTATTGCATCACAAACAAACATTAATACAGTCAAAATACCTAAGTCCAGATCAATTTCAAAATATGTGATTGTCTCGATAATTAATCAGTAATTATCGAGTCCAAGACTCTATTCCAACATTCAATATCTGTAAGTATCAGTCATATTATTTTAAATGACTTAATAAATATTTATTAATTTATCATGAATTTTCAAACACCTAAATCATTATTAAATGATTCAATATCAAATAATTCTATTATCATTTAATTATTATTAAACTATTAATGAAACCATTGCCAAAAGATTAAAGTTATTTATAATAACTCAAAATATTTTTAAAACACTTATATTACCCTTAAATAATTTTTAAAACATTTAAAATCATTTTAAACAATTACCATTAATATTAAAATATTAATGTACTATTTCTTAAAATATTAAACGTCATTAAGTATAACTTAAAATATTTAATTCACTTAATATTATTAATCTTGATAATATTTAAATCCCTCTTAGTATTACTAGTTCACTAATAACACTTTTATTCGCTTTTAATAATATTATTAACATCTTAATAATATTTTAATACTTTATTAATATTATTAATCCTCTTAATATTATTTTAATCATGCATTAATATTATTACTTTAATAATATCTTACTCTTATGCTTTAGTATCATTAATCAATTAATAATAGAAACCTGCCGGCTTATAGTTTTGGGTAGACCCCCAAATTAACAGTAATCTTATGAGATCATATATGTGATAATTTATTTGTTAATATATATTTAATATGCCTTTGAAAAATTCATGCCATTTTATTGATTAAGTCAGATTAGGGTTAATGCTTGATTTAGTGGAACGTCACCCAAGTCGCGTTTAGGAACTTTGCCTTTAGCCGTGTTGTGGCGTGGTGGCTTTTATTCCCTGTAAATCATTGCAGACGTGCTTTATCAACTCTATCTCCGATCCTGCCCTAGTTGGTATCAAAGCCATGTTTAGTTTATTAACATATTAATGAATATATTACTTATAAATTACGCATATATGATCACCTTTAAAAATGACTGATTTTTCGACCTCTCTTTCAACCGTAGCTAATGCCTCAGCTTCTACTGTGGAAGCAACCGAACTTATAGCCTATCAGGATATAAAGGAAGCCTTAGATAAATGGACTATTCCTAAAATCAAACCAGAAACAATTTATAAAATTGGAACCTTTGATTTTATCAGTAAAAGAATTATTAAAACCTTTGAACATGCTGTTCCTTTACAGAATAATGATGAAATTTTATATTTATTGCATATTGAAGATTTATATCCTTTTTTGCAAAAATATAAATATGTTCATATAGGGCTTGTCCAAGTAGCCTTCAAACCTTTGACCTTACTTGGCTAAAACACCAGTATTCAGTGCAAACTTAGAGATGGTAGGTGTCTTAACTGGAAAGCCTCCCTTATGGGTGCTATTGAAACTAGCCTTGCTCATGAACCAGTATATTTCAATATCTACCCGAATTTAAGTGTTGCCTTAACTGATAATAATTTGTCAAAAGTCTTATAAATGAGAATTATATCTCATGGTTATGAGTATCTACCCGGATCTCCTCCTTTTGCCATATTATTCCGTATTCATCTTAAAGTTTTAACTACTTTAAATCCTTATATCCGAAAGCAAAGCCAACAAGGACATACTGTCCTTATAGATACTAATCTTTTTAGTAGTCAAGTGGCTATTCCCAGAATGATCCCTTGGGAAGAAATTACTTTCCCAAAGCAATGGCAGATTACTAACGCCGTTCCTACCAGACCTAAAATTAGACAATCCATTGAGGATGTTGTCCAAACCATTATTGGAAATGTTTATTTAAAATTTCAAATACCTTTTACCCGAAGTCGATCTATTAATAATATCTCTTATAATATTGATTTTCCTGAATCATCTAGACAATCTGTGTTTGATCCTTTAGAATCTATTTATCAAGAGTCTAAAAATCCCAGTAATGAGTCTGTTAAAAATGAAGACTTAATAAAAGGAATACATATTTCTGAAAACCAAATATCTCACGGTATTTATGAAACAAATACTCCTCAAAACAGAAGACCTTATAGTCCAACCGCTAGTGATATGAATTTTGAGTGTTAAATGGATTTTTCTCCTAATAGTAAAATTCGCCAATGTTTAAAACAGGAGTTTATGCAAGATAAATACCAAAATTTTAGAAATTGGTACTTTAAAACCCATGATAATAATAAGTTAGCAGAAATTAAAGCTAATTATTATATTGATCTGAATAAAAACCAGTGTATTTTATCATTTGCTAAATGGTATTATGATTTTGTTCCAAAGACATAATTTTACACTGAAAGTCAACTGAAAGTGTTAACTGGAATTCAAAAGGATTGGATTACTACAAGTGGTAGCATTATACAATTTATTCATCCCCCTCCTAAGTCCCTTGAACTTAGCCCAGGAAATGATAATTTAAAACCTTTAGTTATCAATTCGTATGTTGATGTTTCTAAAATACCCTATCAACAGGAAGAGGTAAAAATAAAAGATATTTTACCCTTGTCTAAACAGAATAATTATACTAATTTATTCCTTCAAACTGTAGGAAAACAGCTAACCAGCATAGAAGAACAAATAAATCATCTTAATGATAATTGTTAAGTTATTCCTCAACAAATTGATCTTCAACCTGTAACCATTAAACCACCGTTAGAAGTTAGTAACTTCAAGATGAAATCTTCTAAAGCTGATAATGAATTTATTGATAATCTTTTAAATAAAATGAAAGATTTAAACCTTAGAACTACATCCTCGTCTCAGATCAATATGATGTCTGGACAACCTTCCTCTTACACCAGTACTAATAATATTGATAATGAAGAAGAAGATAATTCCGATACTATTTCCCCTATTCATATTTTAGAAATTCAGAATAATTTTTAGGAAATGCAAAATATCAATAAAACTACTTACAGTCACAAACCCATAACTCGTATGGCTTTATCTGGACCTAGTAGGTACTATTACCCCAGACCTACTCCTCAGGATATTCTGTACGAAGAAGACTTTCTTCATTCTCAAAAATCTTACCATGGCAAAACCATTTATGAATGGAATATTGATGGTAAAACCGAATACCAAATTTTTGAGACCATCCATCATATGATGATGTATGCAATAGTCTACAAACAGAATGATAACACAGACCATCAGATCTGTCATTTCTTAGTAAATGGATTTACTAGCATTCTTAAAGGATGGTGGGATAATGCACTTACTGATAACCAACGAACTAAAATTCTTCAATCCTATAAGAATGAAACCAACCCTATTACTAAAACTGAAACAAAAAGAGAAGATGCTTGCTATACTTTAGTCAATGCTATCCTTCATCATTTTGTAGGACCTGGACTCATGAATAATGATAGAGGTAGAGAACTCTTACAGAATCTTTGTTATCCTTCTCTAACCCATTTTAGATGGTATAAGGATGTCTTTTTAATGAAAGTTATGCAAAGAACGGACGCCAACAGTGAACACTGGAAAGCCAAGTTCATTGATGGACTCCTTACCTTTTTTGCTGAAAAAATCCGTAAAAACTAAGAGATAAACATGAACGTATGAGCATTCTTTATGATCAGTACTCTTATGGCCATCTTATTTCTGTAATTATCGAAGAGGGATTATCGCTATGTAATGATATGAAGCTTCAACAATTAATGAAAAAATATAATCTTACTAAAAGACATGAGATAAGAGAATTTTGCGATCAATTCTCTTATGACACAAAATTACAGTATCCCCAAGAGGCTAAGAAACAACAAAACTCTAAACCTTCTAGATCTTATCGAAGACGTTCCACTAAGAAACCCTCTAAAAAATAAAACCCTTGAAAAATCTTCTAAGAAGAGAAAGAGCAGTAGTAAAAAAGATAAATCTAAAGTCCAATGTTATAAATGTGGTAAAACAGGACACTTTGCTAATAAATGCAAATCAAAGTTAAAACAGAAACTTAATGAAATGTCCCTTGATGAGGACATTCAACAGCAAATTCTTAATTGTTTGTCTAACAGTAGTTCAGAATCATGTTCATATGATGACTTAGCTGAAATCTATTCTGAATCTGGTACTGATACTGGAGATGAACAATGCCAAGCTTGTATGATAAATAATTGTAATACAACTACTGAAGCTAACTATTGGAAAGCTATTGTCGAGATGAATGGTTTAAATACTGGAGGACCTAGTGTTAATGTCTTAATTGACACCCAGAAATCTCTTCTCGACCTTGCCGATCAAATTAAAAATCCAGAAATTAAATTAAAATTTTTAGAAATCTGTTATAAAAATTAGAAGACTGAGGATATTCATCCCATTAATCAGTATAGTATGAAAGAAGTGATGAAACGTATACAAGACGTTTCTACCATTGAAAAGCCTACTACTATTCAGGATCTTAAAAGATAAATAAATAATTTAAAATCTGAAATTAAACAATTACAAAAAACTAATGTTATTATTTTCCAAGATTTAAATAATATTAAACAACAGTTAAATCATAAACAAGATAATAATATTTATCCTTCCAAAGTTGAATCTTCTGAGAAACCAGAATCTTCTAAACAATATTTGATGCTTATGAATCAAGTAGTTTTCCAAAAATGGTATATTAGAATTACTTTTGTTATCAAACCAGATTTTATTATAAAAGACACCATTGCCCTAGTTGATAGTGGTGCTGATATTAACTGTATCCAAGAAGGATTAATCCCTACCAAATACTTTCAGAAAACCACTCAATCTATAACTAGTGCAAGCGAAAATACCATGAATATTAATTATAAAATTCCTAAACCTTAATCTGTAATCAAGGTCTTTGTTTACCTACTTCTTTTGTTCTTATCCGTAATATGAATCAAAGTATCATCTTAGGCACTCCCTTCTTGTGTCTTTTAATGCCTATTTCAAAAATCGATACTTTAGGTATTCATACTACTCATAATAACAGATATATTGTTTTTGAATTCATAACAGAACCTTATACTAAAGAACTAAATCAAGTTAAACACATGATTTATTCCAAAGAAAAACAGATTAATTTTATTCAAAAGGAAATAAAATTTCTTACTACTGAACGTAGAATTTTGACCTTCTTTACGGAGAAAAAATAAAATTAATACAAAAAACTCTTCAAGCTGAAATCTGTAGTGATGTTCCAAATGCTTTCTGGAATAAGAAGAAACATATTATCTCTCTTCCTTATATCCCTAATTTTAATGAGAAAAATATTCCCACTAAGTCTCGACCCAGTCAGATGAAGAAAGAATATTTACTCCTTTGTAAAACTGAAATTGAGTCTCTTCAACAGAAAAAATTAATAAAACCTAGTACCTCTCCCTGGAGCTGTACTGCCTTTTATGTTAATAAAAACTCAGAAATTGAACGAGGAACTCCACGACTCGTTATCAATTATAACCGCTTAATGAAGCCCTTCAATGGATTAGATATCCAATTCCGAATAAAAAGGATCTTCTTAACCGACTTCATGATGTCACTATTTTCTCTAAATTTGATATGAAATCAGGATTTTGGCAAATTCAAATTAGAGAGCTGGATACTTATAAAACTGCTTTTACAGTACCTTTTGGTCACTATGAATGGAATGTTCTTCCATTTGGAGTAAAAAATGGACCTTTAGAATTCCAGCACATCATGAATGATATTTTTAATCATTTTACTGATATTATTATTTGCTATATTGATGATGTCTTAATTTTCTCTTCATCTATTGAACAGCACATAAAACATCTAAATATTTTAAAAAATGTTATTATAGAAAATGGTTTGGTAGTTTCTGCCCCTATGATGAAACTTTTTCAAACTAAAATCAGATTTTTTGGACATAATATTTCCAATGGAACTATTATTCCCATTGATAGATGTATAGAATTTGCATCTAAATTTCCGGATGAAATCAAAGATATCAACCAACTGCAAAGATTTCTGGGAAGCCTTAATTATATTCGTGATTATTATCCGAACCTCTCCCAGGATGCTTCTATACTGTATACTCGATTAAGGAAAAATCCTTTACCATGGACCACTGAACATACTGATGCAGTAAAAAAGATTAAAGCCAGGGTCAAACAGTTACCTTGTTTATCCTTACCTAATCCTGAATGGAAGAAGATTGTTCAAATGATGCTTCTAATACAGGATATGGTGGTATTCTAAAATAATTTAATCCTAATAGTAAAAAAGAAGATCTTATCCGTTTTACTTCAAGAGTCTGGAAAGGACCTTCTTTAAATTATCCCACATTAAAGAAAGAATGCCTTTCAATTGTTAAATGTGTTTTAAAATTTCAGGATGATCTTTTGAATCAACACTTTTTAATCCGAGTTAATTGCTCAGCTGCAAAACAGATATTTAAAAAGGATGTTCAAAATTTAGCTTCTAAACAGATATTTGCTACTTGGCAAAGTACTTTATCCGTATTTGACTTTGATATTGAATATATCAAAGGAAAACAGAATTCTTTACCGGATTTTCTAACCAGAAAATATTTGCAGGAATGACCAGCAGAGGCCGTGGCCGTGGTCAGCGAGGCCGAGGTAGAGCTAACCTTTACTATACAAAATTTCCTAGCCTGAATACTTAATCCTGTAATTCTTTGGCTTCTTTTAGCCAGCCTATAGTAAAAGATGTCCTTCTTTTACCAGAACAGTATATTCCAAATAAATATATGGAAGAAACAATATTGTTTAATGACCAGAATGATGAAAAATGGATAAAAGATCCATGGGAGATCAAAAGGCGTTACTTAACGACTCAACAGTCTACTCCTCGTTTTAACCAGTATCGCTATGTGTATGAACAAATCATCATTGAAACAACATCAATGGACATTAAGCATACGCTTCATGATCCATTAAAACCAACTAGTGTGACAACCCGATATTTTCTATATAAATAAATCATAAATTTTGCGTATAATTTTTTATTTATTTATTAAAATAAATATGGGTGATATATGCCAAGGTAATATGTATATATTTATAAGTGTGATAAATAAAATTTATTTATTACGTTAATTATTACAGATAATTTTATTTTAGAAATATTGATCATTATAAATGATATTCTTATAATACTTAATTTTATTGTAGAAATGTTTTTATTAATTATTTTCCAAGAAAATAAAACTATATAGTATTTAAATAATATATGAAATGATTTTTAGAATAAATATAATAATTATTTTATTATATGAATTTTTGTACATATTATTAAGTTAATTATTTTAACTTAATGAATAATGTTAAGTATGATAGATAAATTAGATATGGAATCCAAACCCTAATTTGGGATTTTGATCAAGGCATGAGAATAATAATATAATATTATTTATATTTTGATTTTTTCAGTGATATAAATATGTACTGTATGTATGTGGACTGATAATGATCGGTTATTTATGGTGCAGTATTTGAAAACCCTAGTTTTATTGTGAGAAACCCTAATTTAAAACTCTATTGTGAGTTTAAGACTATTATATAACTGTGTTATATGATTTTATGGTTAATTAGGTCAACCCTAATTAACATTTGGATATGTTAAATTCTAGAAACCCTAATGTTTGAATTATAAACCCTAATTTTGGTAACCCTAATTACCAAAATTGTAAACCCTAATTGCTATAATTAACAAGGTTAATTATGTTGGTGTTATTAAACCTTAATGATCTTGTATAAAGTAATTAGTAACCTAATCTAATTAAGAAAACCCTAATTACAAATTTTAGAAACTAAAATTTTTATTTTGTACAAACCCTAATTGCTAAACCTTGTAAATGCTATATGCTAAACCCTAAATGTTAAACCCTATGGGTTTGGCAAGATTACTTTTGGCCATTAAAATTATAAATCAATTGACCATTATGCCCTTTTGTGCATTAAAGAGGCTAAATTATAGGTTTTGACATTTAGGTGGGTTGTTTACCAACTCATACCAACTCCATTGACTTAAAATGGCCAGCACATGAGCTCTAGATCAACTAATTCATGCACCTTAGACTTCTATATATAGATTGAGAGAGAAAGGATTGCACTTGTTAGCCATTTTTACACAAACACTTATCCTTGAGCTTCTCTCTCTTAAACCGACAAAATTTGGTAGCATACCAGTCCCCAAACCAAACCCCACTAACACCATAAGCAAAAACAGAAGCTAGAAACAAGATCAAACCAAGAAAGGTATAAAATTCTAAGCTATGATTTGATCCTTGATCTGTTGTTTGATGTTAAGTTTGATGTGTTAAATATGTTGTATGGAGTCTAATTAAGTGATCTGGGTTGCTAGATGTTAGATCCATAACATCTATAAGCTCAGATCTAGCTTTTTTCAAAATCTAGAAATTTTGTTAACTGTGGTCTGACAACAAATGTCAGTGGCCACAGATCTTTGGTCGTTTATGATTTTTGTTGTTTTTAAGTTTGTAAGTGTAGTATGATGCGTGATCTTTAATCTGGAACAAGAATCCAGTTCATATCGTAAACAGGTTGCAAGATATTAAAGGTCAAAAGTCGTTGACCGGCCATGACTGGGCGTTTCTGGGTAACCCAGAAACTGCCCGGAAACAGGCTTGACAACGTTTTAAATCGACTACATCTTGCTTCTGTTGTTATGTTATTATTCTTTGTTGTATTAAGGTTATAGTATGATAGATGTACTACATGTTAAAGCTTTTAGATCTCTTATATTACAAACATATTGGAGCTGGGGATTGGTCAAACCAAGCAAGAAGCTAACGGATGAACTTTCTTGGCAACCCAGAATGTTCATATAAGTGGATTCTGACAGGCTTTGACCGGTCGAGATCTTGATATGTTATTGATGTTTTGATGCTTTTATGTTATGGATCTATACTCTTACATGTTGTCTAAGCACTGAAGTTTATAAATCACAAAACCAGCATAAGATCAACAAGTTGTGGAAGCCCAAAGTAGGCCTCACGAACTGTTCTTCATTTCTAGGAAACCCATAAATGAAGAACAGGTCTGACAACCACTTTGCAGGCTTATATCTTCTGATTGTTGTGTTGTTTGTTCATGTTTGTTGTTGGGTCTTGTAGACATGCATTAATATTACAAGATCGAAGTTATATTACACCCAGAAGCGTTATGATCAGTCAAATACACTTGGTCAAAGTAAGCACACGATCATCACTCTTTGGTGTTCGGGTTTTCATGAAGAACACCTATATAAGACGGTTCGTCAGCTATAGGTGGTCTTTAGCGACGTAATATTTACAAAAATAATATTTTCATTAAATAATTATAGAAAATTAGTTTTAATTATTAAAAATACAAAATAAATTATTAAAAATTGTTTTAAAGTCCTAAAAATTATATTTTAATTATTTTGGATATATTTCATAAATATTTAATAATTTTGGAATATTAAAGGTATTTAATTTATTTAATTATAATATTAAATAAATTATTTAAAATGGTTTTAATACTTGAAAAATTATTTAAAATTATATTATGGTATAAGAAAATATTTTAAGTTATTTTAATGACTTTTAATATTTTGTGATGAATTTCATTAATTAATTAATATTAATGATGATTTAGTTATTTAATAAATGAATTAAATAAATAGATTAAAAATGATTTTATTATATTAAAAATTATTTTAAATAATAATAAGGTATTTAAAAATATTATAAGTTATAAAATATAACTTTCAATATTTAAAGGTGAATTTCTTTAATTAATTATTATTAATGATATTAAAGTTAATTAATAATTTAGTTTAAAAATGATTTTATTATTATAAAAATCATTATAAATGAAAATAAAATGTTTAATGATATTTTAAGTTATAAAATATATCTTTTAATATTTAAAGGATAATTTCATTAATAATTTCATATTAATGATATTAATTTGATGATTAATGATATTAAATTTATTTAATAATTATATTAAATAAATGGTTTAAAAATAGTTTTATTAATTTAAAAATCATTTAAAAGGATATAAATTAAATAAAAATATTTTTAAGTTATACTTAATGACTTCTAATATTTTGAGGAACAAAGACATTAATATATTAATATTAATGGTAATTATTTATAAATAATTTTAAATGTTTTAAAAATCATTTAAGGGTAATATTAATACTTTAAAAGTATTTTGAGTTATTATAAATAACTTTGATATTTTGGCAATGGTTTCATTAATAGTTTAATATTAATTAAATATTAATGACAATAGAATTGTTTGATGTTTAAATCATTTAATAATGATTCAGGTGTTTAAAAATTCATGATAAATTATAATAAATGTTTAAAAATTATTTTAAGTCATTTAAAAATAATATGACTAATATTTACATATGTTAAATAAATGATAGGTCGTGATAGAAAAGATAAATCTAAGTTGCATTTTGTTAGCAGCAGACCATGCAAGTGTCTTACCTTTGCATTTTCTTTATGCAATGGACAAGTGTAAGAATGTTTCAGAATTATATTATTACTGTACAGATTGTTAACCCTATATTATATACGCCCATTGATTATCAACATGTTAGTATATGATAATTCAGATATATATTCTGTTCGTTAATTTTAATAAATGATTATACAAGTGTCCCCACTTGAATAATCATTATATTTAATCACATGTTGATATACCTTATATATATATATATATATGTTGAAGTATAGATTACTGTTGAAGAAGATAAAACCTTTCGTTTGGAACCTGACAAGTATGAACATCCCTTACATGGGAAAACTTTTTATGCGCCCAAGGCAGACAGAGTGAATGATAACATCGTTCTTATTATGTAGTATTGATCAATATAGGGTACAACGGGCTGATCACCCTCTGTGCCCGTAAGTTATGACGGTTTACGGATGAAGTTATGCTAAACCTTTTCAAAAATGAAAACAATGTTTATAGTATGTCACTTTAACCCTATTTATAGCCAGTACGTAGTTTCAAAAATTTGGAAGAGGGTTGTTATTTATTATTATCTGTTCAGATTACTTCACAACTATTGATTTATTGTAGAAGGGTAGTATAAAGAAAATATTTAAATTCTTTGAGCTTATATATATATAATTAATACTTGTTGGGCACTCAAATGCTCATCCTTGCTTAATTTAAATATTTTCGGATATATGTGAACAATCAGAAGGATCGTACAAGAACAAGTGCAAAGGAAAGCAAACAGAATATGTTTATGGTATCTTTTGTAATAGTTAAGTTGTATTAATATAATGATATGTATTATATATCATGTAAAGAATTATAGTAAAGGTTGCGTACTTGGGATTAGACTCTGATAAATGTAAGTTAAGTTTGAAATCCATATTATTGTTATTATTAGTAGTATTATTCCGCTCATAGAAATAGTATCGTAAAGCACTGAGTTCGGGTTTCAAGTACCTGGATGTGGGGGCTTTATATGTTGGTATCAGAGCTTAGGGTTAGAAACCTTAGGTGGGATAGACCTTAGGCTATAACCTTAGAACAGAGGGAAACGTTGAAAATATAAATAAATCATATAGAGTTTAAAAGTAGATGAATCGAATAAATTCATCGTCAAACAAAAATAAAAGATAACTTATATAAAACTATTATTTGCTGTGTGTATATACTATATGCTAATCAGGATAATTTATGTGTGTAGATGTCTGGTGGAAAAGGCTTAGTGAATAGGTAGTATAGGTTCTGTTGTGTAGGCGTGTTTAATATAATATGTGTGCTTAGTATGTCTGTGTAATGAAATATCCTCAACCTTTGTGTTGGTCAAGATAGTAAATCCCGACTTTTGTAGTCACAATTGGATAGCTAATGTATAAAGCAATATGGGCTGTGATATGTAAAGTATTTTGAAATCGTTGAATGAAAATGAATCTAAGTTTGAGAAATGGAACAAGTTTAAAATATTAAACGTATGTGATAAGGTTTAAAATGTAAGTTAAATTCATTTTTATTTAACCAGATAATGCCGCCAAGACGTCAAACTCGAAACTAAAGGGCAGAAGAATCTATCAATAATGTTGAGGGACAACAACAAGCAGACCCAATGCAACATTTTGCGAATATGGTAGCTCAGGCTATGCAACAAGGAATACCAGCCGTAGGGAACCAGCCGGGTAATCACTTTGCAAATTTCAAAGACTTTAAGGCAGTAGGATCGCCCGAATTCAAAGGGACAACTGACCCTGTAGAAGCCCAAACTTGGGTTAAGGAGATTGAGAAGGCGTTCGTGATAGCTAGGGTAGCTAAGGGGCAAAATACCACTTTTGCCACCTACATGATGAAGGGTGAGGCAAATTTCTGGTGGGAAGAGAATCAGGCGAGGGCAGGAGCAGGTGTGGTAACATAGGGTAGGTTTAAGACTTTATTTTTCAAAAATTATTTTTCCGCTAGTATGCAGGCTAGGATGGAGGTGAAATTTCTGGAGTTGAAGGAAGGGGATATGTCAGTTGCAGAATATGCCACAAAATTTAATGAGTTAGCTAGGTTTGCTCCGCATCAAGTTGATACGGAGGCTAGGAAGGCGAGGAGGTTTGAGCTGGGATTAAAACCTTGGCTCTATAATAGGGTGGCAGTGTTGTAGATCCCTACATTTGCAGCACTTTTAGAGAAAGCGATTATAGCTGAGGAGGGAAGTGAGGCCATGAGCCTCTATAACAAGGAGAAGAAGAACAAGGGCAAGGCAGTAGGAGCTGAGAAGGTAGAAATTAATAGTGGAAGTAAAGGTGGTAGTAGCAAGAGGAAGGGGAGCAATTTTAGAAGTGTGCAGGTAAAACAGGAAGGTGTAAAGAAGCCGACGGTGCAATGCAAGACTTGTGGAAAGAACCACTCTGTGGAGTGTTTGAAAGGGAAATTTTTGTGCTACAAGTGTGAGCAGGAGGGACATATCTCTCCTAACTGCCCCAATCCAAGAATGAATACGGGTTGTTTTATCTGCGGGTCGACGGAGCATAGGGTGAAGGATTGCCCAAAAAGAAGAATGGAGGTAGGTAGTGTGAATACAGGCAAGGGAAGCAGGACTTTAACAATCACGGGACCAACAGCATCGAGCAAACTAGCAAAATCTACTACGAGGGTTTACAACATGACAGTGCAGGATACAGCGGCAGCTAGCGATGGCACTCCAGGTATTATTCGTATAACTTTTATTTTATTATACATGATTTTCAAATATATACTAAATTATTTTATAAAGAAATTTTGAAGGAGGAATTTGAGTTCTTTTAGAATTCAAATTTTCGTTTAATCAGAAAGACAAGCTTTATGTGATTAGTTAAAGATCAGTTCGATCAAAGATGATCGAGATCTACTTGCAGAGATTGTGTATGCTATGTACCATCGTATGATTAGGTTTTAAAATAGTGATTCCGGGGACGGAATCTTTATAAGGGAGGGTGAATGTGACAACCCGATATTTTTTATATAAATAAATCTTAAATTTTACGTATAATTATTATTTTTTATTTATTTATTAAAATAAATATGGGTGATATATGCCTAGTAATATGTATATATTTATAAGTGTGATAAATAAAATTTATTTATTACGTTAATTATTACGAGATAATTTTATTTTAGAAATATTGATCATTATAAATTATATTCTTATAATAATTAATTTTATTGTAGAAATGTTTTTATTAATTATTTTCCATGAAAATAAAACTATATAGTATTTAAATAATATATAAAATGATTTTTAGAATAAATATAATAATTATTTTATTATATGAATTTTAATACAGAATATTAAGTTAATTATTTTAACTAAATGACTAATGTTAAGTATGACAGATAAATTAGATATGGAATCCAAACCCTAATTTTGGATTTTGATCAAGGCATGCGAATAATAATATAATATTATTTATATTTTAATTTTTCAGTGCTATAAATATGTACTGTATGTATGTGGACTGATAATGATCGGTTATTTATGGTGCAGTACTTGAAAACCCTAGTTTTACTATGAGAAACCCAAATTTGAAACTCAATTGTGAGTTTAAGACTATTATATAACCGTGTTATGTGATTTTATGGTTAATTAGGTCAACCCTAATTAAGATTTGGATATGTTAAATTCTAGAAACCCTAATGTTTGAATTATAAACCCTAATTGTATTTTGGTAACCCTAATTACCAAAATTGTAAACCCTAATTGCTATAATTATCAAGGTTAATTATGTTGGTGTTATTAAACCTTAATGATCTTGTATAAAGTAATTAGTAACCTAATCTAATTAAGAAAACCCTAATTACAAATTTTAGAAATTAAAATTTTTATTTTGTACAAACCCTAATTACCAAACCTTGTAAATGCTATGTGCTAAACCCTAAGGGTTAAAACCTAAGGGTTTGGCAAGATTACTTTTGGCCATTAAAATTACAAATAAATTGACCATTATGCCCTTTTGTGCATTAAAGAGGCTAAATTATAGGTTTTGACATTTAGGTGGGTTGTTTACCAACTCATACCAACTCCATTGACTTAAAATGGCCAGCACATGAGCTCTAGATCAACTAATTCATGCACCTTAGACTTCTATATATAGATTGAGAGAGAAAGGATTGCATTTGTTAGCCATTTTTACACAAACACTTATCCTTGAGCTTCTCTCTCTTAAACCGACAAAATTTGGTAGCATACCAGTCCCCAAACCAAACCCCACTAACACCATAAGCAAAAACAGAAGCTAGAAACAAGATCAAACCAAGAAAGGTATAAAATTCTAAGCTATGATTTGATCCTTGATCTGTTGTTTGATGTTAAGTTTGATGTGTTAAATATGTTGTATGGAGTCTAATTAAGTGATCTGGGTTGCTAGATGTTAGATCCATAACATCTATAAGCTCAGATCTAGCATTTTTCAAAATCTGGAAATTTTGTTAACTGTGGTCTGACAACAAATGTCAGTGGCCACAAATCTTTGGTCGTTTATGATTTTTGTTGTTTTTAAGTTTGTAAGTGTAGTATGATGCGTGATCTTTAATCTGGAACAAGAATCCAGTTCATATCGTAAACAGGTTGCAAGATATTAAAGGTCAAAAGCCATTGACCAGCCATGACTGGGCGTTTCTGGGTAACCCAGAAACTGCCCGTAAACAGGCCTAACAACGTTTTAAATCGACTAGATCTTGCTTCTGTTGTTGTGTTATTGTTCTTTGTTGTATTAAGGTTATAGTATGATAGATGTACTACATGTTAAAGCTTTTAGATCTCTTATATCACAAACATACTGGAGCTGGGGATTGGTCAAACCAAGCAAGAAGCTCACGGATGAACTTTCTGGGCAACCCAGAATGTTCATATAAGTGGATTCTGACAAGCTTTGACCGGTCGAGATCTTAATATGCTATTGATGTTTTGATGCATTTATGTTATGGATCTGTACTCTTACATGTTGTCTAAGCACTGAAGTTTATAAATCACAAAACCAACATAAGATCAACAAGTTGTGGAAGCCCAAAGTAGGCCTCACGAACTGTTCTTCATTTCTGGGATATATCTTCTGATTGTGGTGTTGTTTGTTCATGTTTGTTGTTGGGTCTTGTAGACATGCATTAATACTACAAGATCGAAGTTATATTACACCCAGAAGCATTATGATTTGTCAGATACACTTGGTCAAAGTAGCACACACGATCACTCTCTTGGTGTTCTGGGTTTTCATGAAGAACACCTAATAGCGACGGCTCTGTCGCTATAGGTGGTCTTTAGCGACAAAATATTTATAAAAATAATATTTTCATTAAATAATTATAAAAAATTAGTTTTTAATTATAAAAAATACAAAATAAATTATTAAAAATTATTTTAAAGTCCTAAATTTATATTTTAATTATTTTGGATATATTTCATAAATATTTAATATTTTTGAAATATTAAAGGTATTTAATTATAATATTAAATATATTATTTTAAAATTATTTTAATACTTGAAAAATCATTTAAAATTATAATATGGTATAAGAAAATATTTTAAGTTATTTTTAATGACTTTTAATATTTTGTGATGAATTTCATTAATTAATTAATAATAATGATGATGATTTAGTTATTTAATAAATGAATTAAATAAATAGATTAAAAATAATTTTAAATAATAATAAGGTATTTAAAATATTTTAAGTTATAAAATATAACTTTCAATATTTAAATGTGAATTTCATTAATTAATTATTATTAATGATATTAAAGTTATTTAATAATTTAGTTTTAAAATGATTTTATTATTATAAAAATCATTTCAAATGAAAATAAAGTCATTAAAGATATTTGAAGTTATAAAATATAACTTTTAATATTTAAAGGATAATTTCATTAATAATTTCATATTAATGATATTAATTTGATGATTAATGATATTAAATTTATTTAATAATTATATTAAATAAATAGTTTAAAATGGTTTTATTAATTTAAAAATCATTTAAAAAGGATATAAATGAATTAAAAATATTTTAAGTTATACTTAATGACTTCTAATATTTTGAGGAATAGTACATTAATATTTTAAAATTAATGGTAATTATTTATAAATGATTTTAAATGTTTTAAAAATTATTTAAGGGTAATATTAATACTTTAAAAGTATTTTGAGTTATTATAAATAACTTTGATATTTTGGCAATGGTTTCATTAATAGTTTAATATTAATTAAATATTAATGACAATAGAATTGTTTGATGATTAAATTATTTAATAATGATTAAGGTGTTTGAAAATTCATGATAAATTATAATAAATATTTAAAAATTATTTTAAGTTATTTAAAAATAATATGACTAATATTTACAGATGTTGAACTTCGGGATAGAGTCATAGACTCGATTATTACCCGATAAAGCTGTCGGTAGACTGACATGTTTTAGGAATTGATCTGGACTTAGATATTTTGACTGTGTTAATGTTTGTTCGTGATGCAATGATTGTGGAACATGTGTGATAATGTGATTAGGTTATGTGCTGACTGCGAAATGCAGTACTATGTGTTATAGTATATTGTTCTAATTGAACGAATGATTTGATTAATGATAGGTCGTGATAGAAAAGATAAATCTAAGTTACATTTTGTAAGCAGCAGACCATGCAAGTATCTTACCTTTGCATTTTCTTTATGCAATGGACAAGTGTAAGAATGTTTTAGAATTATATTATTACTGTACAGATTATTAACCCTATATTATATACGCCCATTGATTATCAACATGTTAGTATATGGTAATTCAGATATATTATGTTCGTTAATTTCAATAAATGATTATACAAGTGTCCCCACTTGGATAATCATTGTATTTAATCACATGTTGATATACATTTGATATATATATATATATATATATATATATATATATTGACTTATAGATTATTGTTGAACAACATAAAACCTTTGGTTTGGAACCCGACAAGTATGAACATCCCTTATATGGGAAAACTTTTTATGCGCCCAAGGCGGACAAAGTGAATGATAACATCGTTCTTGTTATGTAGTATTGATCAATACAGGGTTCAACGGGCTGATCACCCTCCGTGCCCATAAGTTATGACGGTTTGCGGATGAAGTTCTGCTAAACCTTTTCAAAAATGAAAACAATGTTCATAGTATGTCACTTTAACCCTATTTATAGCCAGTACGTAGTTTCAAAAATTTGGAAGAGGGTTGTTATGTTATTATTATCGGTTCAGATTACTTCACAACTATTGATTTATTATAGAAGGGTAGTATAAAGAAAACATTTAAATCTTTCAGCTTATATATATATAATTAATACTTGCTGGGCACTCAAATGCTCATCCTTGCTTAATTTAAATATTTTCAGATATGTGAACAATCAGAAGGATCGTACAAGAACAAGTGAAAAGGAAAGCAAACAGAATATGTTTATGGTATCTTTTGTAATAGTTAAGTTGTATTAAGATAATGATATGTATTATATATCATGTAAAGAATTATAGTAAAGGTTTCGTACTTGGGATTAGACTCTAATAAATGTAAGTTAAGTTTGAAATCCATATTATTGTTATTATTATTAGTATTATTCCGCTCATAGAAATGGTATCGTAAAGCACCGAGTTTGGGTTTCAAGTACCTAGATTTGGGGGCTTTATAACTAGCCCAATTCAGTACAGCCACTATCAAGAGCATCATGCCTCTTGCTAATTGGGGTATTAATCCTCATACTACCCGTACCATTGAATCTAGTGATACAACAGAAACCAGATACAACTATTGGGATTATATTGATTCCTTTACGCAAGTATTTTAGTACCAGAATCCTATTCACAACCATACTTGGTTCATCCGTATCTGTCCCGATGTTTTACAAAACGAAATTCCCAATTGGTTTTTCGTTTAGTAAGATAAAATTGGTATCACTATTGACACTTTACCAGAATCTGTTCAAACAGCATTCAAGGAATGGCAAGTCGGTTATGCCCATATACCAGTAAACAAAGATCTATCTATGCTGAAACTACTTGCCCATTTCATAATCCGTTTTGGAATCCCTTGGATCTGGAAATTGGATTTTCAGTGTGACTATCAGAATAAAATCCCTCGCCTAAAAAGGGTAATTTTTACCAAGGGTATTTTATTGATAAAGCACATCTGTCAATGATTTACTGGGAATAAAAGCCACCACGCCACAACACGGCTAAAGGCAAAGTTCCTAAACGCGACTTGGGTGACGTTCCACTAAATCAAGCATTAACCCTAATCTGACTTAATCAATAAAATGGCATGAATTTTTCAAAGGCATATTAAATATATGTTAACAAATAAACTATCACATATATGATCTTATAAGATTACTGTTAATTTGGGGGTCTACCCAAAACTATAAGCCGACAGGTTTCTTTTTGTATAGCGGTTTTAGTTAAAACAATATAATGTTCTGATTTATAAAACTGTTCTAAAAAATAAGAATGATTATGATTATTTGTTGCAGTTTGATATGTTGTTTTATAACGATTACTGTTTTCGGTATGATAATCTAATAGCTCAAGCAGGGAAACATAACAATTAACAGAAGCAATAATTAAAACTTACAAAAAAGCTTTGCAGATCTTCAAACTTTTTATATAACAAATATTTTACAAGAGAGAGAGAGAGAGAGAGAGAGTAACGAGAAAATACAGAGAAAAGTTCTGCCTCTACAAAGGGTGAGGTCTCCCTATTTATACAAGAAAGAAGATAAGAAGGGATCGGTCGTGTCCTGGCTAGTGGAGTCGAACAGTAATCCTTATCTTTTCTTCTTTAACTCTCAGCCGTAGGAAGTGGAAGGTGTGATAAAAGCTGTCGTTTGAGTGGAATATTATAGAGTTTAGGTGGTTGTCTTCTTCTGATGATTGAGGACATCTAGCTTCTTTTTTCTAATGGTGGAGTTACTGTGATTGTCCTTTTCGGATTATTGGTTTTCTGTAGTGATAGCTTTATGCTTTTCCTTTTCCTTTCTTATCCTGTTCCATCTTTTCAGAGATCATTGAGGTGAGAGAATCCCAAAAGTCTCCCATAGTAGGCTCCGATTCTTGACTTTCTCCAGCTAAGACGCTGAACTGATTGTCATCTTGTTCAGATCCTTCATCACTAACAATTTTCATGGAAACATCATCCTGAACTAGGGATTGTTAGAATTGCGTTTTCATATAATCCATAGTTTTGACTAATAGTTCAGTTTCAGTTAGATTTGGAAACTTCTGTTTTAAATATGTTTGAATTTTAACAAATGGATTAACTGGTGTTGGTGCTGGAAGGCTCTGAGGGATAACATCCAAACAGGCCTGGGTATGATTCTTTATGGTCTTAAGGAGTTCTGGTAGTGTAGGATTAAGCCCTTTGTCCCACCACTTGGTAAAGAATACCCTTTTTAGGCGAGGGATTTTATTCTGATAGTCACACTGAAAATCCCATTTCCAGATCCAAGGGATTCCAAAACGGATTTTGAAATGGGCAAGTAGTTTCAGTATAGATAGATCTTTGTTTATTAGTATATGGGCATAAGCGACTTGCCATTCCTTGAATGCTGTTTGAACATATTCTGGTAAAGTGTCAATAGTGATACTGATTTTATCCCACCAAACGAAAAACCAATTGGGAATTTCGTTTCGTAAAACATCGGGACAGATACGGATGAACCAAGTATGGTTATGAATAGGATTCTGGTATTAAAATACTTGCGTAAATGAATCAATATAATCCCAATAGTTGTATCTGGTTTCTGTTTTATGACTAGATTCAATGGTACGGGTAGTATGAGGATTAATACCCCAATTAGCAAGAGGCATGATGCTCTTGATAGTGTTTTTACTGTACTGAATTGGGCTAGTTGGTTTTGATGGATCATGAAGCGTATGCTTAATGTCCATTGATGTTGTTTCAATGATGATTTGTTCATACACATAGCGATACTGGTTAAAACGAGGAGTAGACTGTTGAGTCGTTAAGTAACGCCTTTTGATCTCCCATGGATCTTTCATCCATTTTTCATCATTCTGGTCATTAAACAATACTATTTCTTACACATATTTATTTGGAATATAGTGTCCTGGTAAAAGAAGGACATCTTTTACTGTAGGCTGGCTAGAAGAAGCCGAAGAATTACTGGATTGATTATTCAGGCTAGGAAATTTTGTATATTAAAGGTTAGCTCTTGCCTCTATATAAACCTCATTTCATGACCACTTTCCTCTCTCTTGGTCATTCTCGCAAATATTTTCTGGTTAGAAAAACAGGCAAAGAATTCTGTTTTCCTTTGATATATTCAATATCAAAGTAAAATATGGATAAAGTACTTTGCCAAGTAGCAAATATCTGTTTAGAAGCTAAATTTTGAACATCCTTTTTAAATATCTATTTTGCAGCTGAGCAATCAACTCGGATTAAAAAGACTCTGTGCTGACAAAAAATGTATATATATATATATATATATATATATATATATATATATATATATATATATATATAGCGATAAAAACTCCTGGATATAAAATTCAGGCTCATCGAAAGCGAGTCCACAACAACGGTTTATATATATATATATATATATATATATATACGATAACTCGTACTCAAGGCACAGTACAGAATAAAAAAATTAAATTAAAATTTAAAAAATATTACATTTTCTAAAGACACATACTACCACAACAATTAATACAAACTCAATCATCAATATATATCTAACCACCAAAACATCGAGTTATTTGGAAGTGATAACCCGTGCCTAAAGGCACTGTATAATTCTCAAAAAACTAAAAATTGAAATGAGAGTTATAACACCTGAACCGCGAAAGTGTAATCAACAGAGGCTGTGACGCCCCCAAAATAGGTATACATCACCCATTCTGAGTTGTCAATACATGGTACAGAAACAACTACAACTTTATTATTACAACAGTAAAACTGTGAGTTTAAATACAAATATTATCTTCTAGACAATATTTATACTCAAATAAATCCTCATCACATTTATTGATACATTATTTTACAAAAATGGTGAGGACTACTAAACAATCATTTCTAAAACCTTCATTCCATACCCCAGGCTCATACTCATACTTATATTCTCGCCTCTTGAGAAGAATGGAACAAAAGGAAAAGGGTGAGCTTAACTAGCTCAAGAAGAATATTATGACTAAGATAATATACAACAAATTATCGTTAGTCTTCAACAGGAAAAATTTAATAGAATACAATGAGACAACAAGTTTCGGATCAATATTCGCAGCGAAATAATAATTCATAGAAGAGTTACGTAGAGAATGAAATCTACTATAATCTATGAATTTAATAATCCATCATCAATATTTTATCCTCAGAACATCAATCAATATTCATCTCAAATCAAATATTCATCTTTGCACTACGAGGCCAAAGATATTCATCAATCGGTCATGTTCATCTCAACACTGCTCATCTTTGCACTAAAGGCCAAAGATATTCATCGATCGGTCATGTTCATTTAAACACTGCTCATCTTTGCACTCTGAGCCAAAGATATTCATCGATCGGTCATGTTCATTTAAACACTGTTCATCTTTTGCACTACAGGCCAAAGATATTCTTCAAAATCATTCATCTTTTACACTACTGTGCCAAAGATATTCAATAATATCATCATTTAAGACCGAGGATGATGAAAATATTTTTAAAGAAACGAATCCAAAGAAACAAAATGACAAGGATTAAGGATTAAGGATTCAGTACTTTGTTTTATCCATGTCCAACAATACCTCAAAAATAATCATAGTGGTGTAAAATTCAAGAATGATCAAAAAACATGGATACAATCGAGCTAGTATCCGTAATAGATATTTTGATTGAAAAGAAGAAATTTTATTTTTAGATTGAATAGTGTCGATATCGTGAATAGTGCCAGTATCGTGAATAAAGGCCGATATCGTGAATAGTAACTCCAACACCAAAAGATAGAAATTCCACAAAAAAAACATCTTCACGCTTACGTAGAATAGTACTCGTGAATAGTAACTCGTGAATAGTAACTCATGAATAGTAACTCGTGAATAAGAACTCATGAATAGTAACTTGACATGAAAAAAAGTTCCAAATTTGATAAAAACTTTAGATCAACATTTCAAAGATAATGATATTGAAGAAATAATATCATTCTGAAAAAATAATATCCCTTACCTCAAAGAATCGATGATTTCTAAGGAAAGGTCTCAAGTGATCTTTGAATAAAACTTGTCTTGAATAAAGAACTCTCAAAGTATCTAAATACTCACAAAATACGCCTCAATAATATAGAGAGAGAAGAGAGAAAACTTTGTTTCGGTGTGATTTTCAATTCTAACTTAGCCCTCATTTATAGGAAAATGTTAGCCCGGAAAGGCAGACTTGACTGCTACTGATGGCTTTACTCGCTACTATTTCCACCCACCACATTTGAAATAAAATTCAGCACATTTCTTCACCAACCACAAGTGGGGCCCACTCAATTCTAGAATTTTCCACCAAAATCAATTATAACCCTAATTTCCTAATCGAGACACCTCTTAAAATTCATAACAAATCATTCGTGCATTTTTAATTGGTTCAAAATTTGTTGACATATACTCAACTTATGTATGTATAACATACCCAAAAATTACCACAATCCAACTATTTGATTAAAATTATAACCCCATGATATATCTCAAAACCCCGATTTGATTTTAATACCTCCAATCCGATAAAATCTTGATAAAACACCTCAACAATAATTTCTTCATTTATAACCACATAAATAAATCCATCATTTATATCCACATAAAATAAATATTTTTTATCATATGAATCAATAATTAATTATTCACAAATAATATTACGAATCACAATTATAATGACCAGTAGTTCCTGGGAAAGAGGGCTTTCAGATAAGGATTTCTCCTTCTTGGCGGCAAATTAGGTGACCAAACCTCTCCTTGTGAACTTTCTAGACATTGCCAATAATGCTATCTAATAATATTATTCAAATAATATGAATTATTGATCCGATAATGGAGATAATGTGCGAAGTGACAATTATTGAACAACAATAATATAAAATATCAACGCAAAGAATTATTGAATCAATAAAATAAAATATTGAGCGAATTCACCGTGAAAATTATTGAGTAGTGCCTTCTTACGTAAGGATCAATAATTCAACAATCATTGCAATCTGGTAATATATCTTGTGCAACCACGCGTAGACATCAGATTTTAACCACCGGGTATTCCAATATCTCTTGCCAGAATAACTACGCCGTTATTTTTAACCAACTTATATTTATCGTTTTCTTCATCCAATCGCTCAAGTTATGGGGCCCACACATGGTCGCTACAGCATCGTCGAATATTCTCTTGACGATCGAAATATTCCTCGACCAAACGAATATTCCCAGCAAAAATGAATATTTGCGTTTTTAACCCTTAACTATCCACATTAATCAAATCAACCCTTACTATTTCAAAATAATAAATAAAGGAAATTCCTTTTATTTAAAAAATTTGAGGTCTTACAACCTCCCTCCTTATGAAATTTCGTCCTCGAAATTGGCGTCGACGACTGGTGTTTGAAAAGGTGAGGATACCTCGCTTTCATTTCGTTTCCAATTCCAGTCATTTCCTCTATAGCATGATTCCTCCACAAAACTTTAACTTGTGGTATGACCTTTCTTAGCGTAGGGACATGCTCCTTCCTATCCAAGATCTTGACAGTATTACCTCCTCATACGTTAAGTCTTCACTATCTCATCCGGTTCTAACTCAATAACGTGGTTCGGGTCTTTCACATATTTACTGAAGCACGAGATATGTGAAACACATTATGAACACGAGACATACTCGAGAGGTAACGCAAGTCTATAGGCTACATTTCCTACTCTCGGTCAAGAATTTGAAATGGACCAATAAATCGTGGATTGAGCTTTCCTCTCTTCCCAAATCTTGTAACTCC
Organism: Panax quinquefolius; assembly: GCA_020205615.1. Lineage (NCBI taxonomy): Eukaryota > Viridiplantae > Streptophyta > Magnoliopsida > Apiales > Araliaceae > Panax > Panax quinquefolius. Next base: position 39,668,583 of record CM035153.1, on the reverse strand, counting down.
TTCCATGGAGCAACTCGCAACAATACATGATCCCTACATTAAATTCCACGTCCTTTCGATGAAGATCCGCATAACTCTTTTGTCGATCTTGTGCCGCTTTGTATCGTTGTCGAATCAATTGGATCTTTTCGGTGATCATACGTTACTAACTTCGGGTCCTAACAATGTTGCTTCACCCACCTCATCCCAACATATTGGAGAACGACATTTTCGTCCATATAATGCTTCAAATGGAACCATGCCTATATTTGTTTAATAACTATTGTTGTATGAGAATTCCACCAATGGCAAGTACTTATCCCAACTTCCTTTGAAATCTAGGACACACGAGTTTTAATATATCTTCAAGAGTTTGAGTAGTCCTCTCGATTGCCCATCCGTTTGAGGATGGTATGCCAAATCAATCAATAAATTGCGTGCCCATAGCTTTCTAACCCAAAATCATGAAGTGAATCTTGGGTCACTATCCAAAACTATGGATACAGGGCATGCCATGCACCTCACAATCTCATTTACGTACATACTAGCAAGACGCGTTCAAGGAATAAGTCTCCGTGTCGGCAAGAAATGAAGCGGAGACTTGGTTAATCTATCAACAATAACCCAAATAGCATTGATGCCTTGAGAAACCGTAGGAAGACCCGTAACGAAATCCATGGTAATGTGTTCCCACTTCCATTCCGGAATCTCAAGTGGTTGCAACGGACCCTTAGGTACTAGATGCTCTCGCCTTTACGTTGGCAAGTTAAACACATCGAGATAAACTTTGCAATCTCTCTCTTCATATTATTCTACCAAAATGTATGTCAAGATCACGATACATTTTAGTACTTCCGTGATGGATTGCAAATGGTGTATTGTGTGCTCCATCATAATCTTGTACCTCAAATCGTGAGTCGTTAGGAACACAAAGTCTAGAGTGGACTCAAGTATTCCTTCTTCATCAATTCTCGCCCTAAATAGCTCCTTCTTGTACTTTCCTCTTCATACGCGATCATCGGCCTGGTGGCTTGGCAAATTTTAACTAAAGTCGATTATACTCGTATATCATCACGTAGGTACCTAGAGTTTTCATCTCCATCTCTATTATTTGTAAATTATACTGAAATTAGTCTTTGACAATATCGTACTTTTCGTTGCTATATCGATCTTCTACTCAACACGTCCACTACCACGTTCGCTTTTCCAGGATGGCATGGTTTAAACATGTCTTTGAAATGAGTCTCCTCTTGAGTTCTTGAAGCTCTTCCCACATTCCTTGCTCCATTCGAATTTTGTATCTCTACGAGTTAGTCATGCGATAATGGAATAGCGATTCGAGAATATCCTTCAACGAATCTCCGATAATAACCAACTAAGCTTCAGAAAGCTACGTATTTCGATTCTTCGACTTAGGTTGCTCTCAACTGTGACTCATATCCCAATCTTGGATAAGACGTCACAATGACACCTATCGATTTACTATCGCATACGAATATAGCGTCCCCTCAGAGAGTTTGGCTTGGTGCATTCCACAAAGGAAGTCACAAGATAAAGGCTCGGTACCAAATTTATAGTTGAATTTTAACTCCTCGAAGTTCAATAGAGCCATTCTATATGAGATTTTAGAAATGAGTTTTGTCTGGGTTCAAAGTCGATACAAAATTTAATATCGAAGCTTTGGGAGTAAGCCAAGAAATTCTTCAGAAATACATCGGGAAAAATCAATAACAACAGAATATTATTCAAATCGACGTGTCTTTATTCAAATCCATAACATGGACTAAGAAAACTTGACATCCGTAATAAACGAATGACTTCATGGCTTGATATGAAAATGTTTGATTACAATGGTTTGATTGCTTGAATTCGAATAACAGGTTGCTTAGGAATATGAAAACTAACAACCTTACAAAAGCAATCAATTTGGCATGATGAGTAGTTAACCTTAAAATCACATCAAAAGCAAATATCTCTATAGAAATAAGGTTAACAGGTAATGTGATAGTGCCAACTGAATCAAACAAGATTTCTAAACAACGAGATGTAATGAAAGTTTCTCCTAACGGATTCTCCATAAATAGGTCAAAGTCTAATTTCTCCGTAGTCAAGTTCAAACGCGTTGGCCTAAGCAAGAGAGATAAAAGAATGGGTAGAACCCAGATCTAGTAAGGTATAAACTTCGCAAGAATTTATAATTAACTAACCCGTGCTAACTTCGTTCGGGTTCCTCGCATTTTGACCGGTCACGACAAACGCTCTTCCAAGAACCGTTGACTTTGACTTTTCTGGGACATCCTTTTTGAGTCACCATTCACGCTGGACTGGGTTTCGATGTCGTCGCATAATCTCGAAGCGATATGTCCTTCTTTTCCACAATTATAGCATACCTTGAAGGCTTTGAACAATTTGACCTTATATGTCCCTCTCTCTCCACATCTCAGTAGCATCTAATCGGCGATCGTTCTCTTCCCTAGAATTTGTTGATAGTCTTGATGTTGTTGCCCAAAGCCTTCCGTCATCGTTAAATCTTCTCTTTTAGATTGGACATCTCTTTCCATAATATCATCAACGCGTCGTGCGACTTTTACCCATGCATCACTCATTCTCACTCGTTCAGTTATTTCTTCTTTCAGCTCAGATTCCAGCTTTATCATCTTATACTCTGCCAAAGAGTGCTTCTGTTCAAGCATCACGTATCGGGTAACACAAGCTTGAATCGTTGCATCCTTTTGCTCCACGATTTGCCTCGCAATTCTTTAGCTTTGCTCTTCTAACTCATGAATACGATTTTGCAATTCTATATTTCGATCATAAAATACCTCTAATAAACTCTCTTGTGTACCTCTTCTTCCTCTTCTTCCTCACTCTCAATTTGTTACCTCTGCGATTATCTCGGTCTGAACTATCAATTCTTCACTCACCACATGGATATCTCTAATTCCTTCTTCACTTTGACATCACATTATCCTCGGTTGGCGATTAGAGGTGTCTCCACGATCTCATTCACTCCATTGTTAACGTTCTCAATGACCATTCTAAAAAACTATCATAAAACAAGGGTTAATTAAATAAATTAACAAATCACATAATAATACTATAATAATATGACCAACCAACAAATAAGCTTAGGTAGGACACACTAGCGAAGGATTTACTCTGCTCTCCTCCTAGTTTTATTCCCGATCTCCGCCAGAGATCATATCCCTAAGCTACGATACTAACAGAGGTGTGACGCCCAAAATAGGTATACATCACCCATTCCGAGTTGTCAATACATGGTACGTAAACAACTACAACTTTATTATTACAACAAAGAAAGCTGTGAGTTTAAATACAAATATTATCTTCTGATAATATTTATACTCAAATAAATCCTCATCACATTTATTGATACATTATTTTACAAAATGGTGAGGACTACTAAACAATCATTTCTAAAACCTTCATTCCATACCCCAGGCTGCGTACTCGCTATATTCTCGCCTCCCGAGAAGAATGGAACAAAAAGGAAAAGGGTGAGCTTAACTAGCTCAAGAAAGAATATTATGACTAAGATAATATACAACAAATTATCGTTAGTCTTCAACAGGAAAAAATTTAATAGAATCTGATAGATAACAAGTTTCAGATCAATATTCGCAATGAAATAATAATTCATAGAAGAGTTACGTAGAGAATGAAATCTACTATAATCTATGAATTTAACGGTCCATCATCAATATTTTATCCTCGTAACATCAATCAATATTCATCTCAAATCAAATATTCATCTTTGCACTACAGCCAAAGATATTCATCAATCGGTCATGTTCATCTCAACACTGCTCATCTTTGCACTAAAGGCCAAAGATATTCATCGATCGGTCATGTTCATTTAAACACTGCTCATCTTCAGCACTACAAATGCCAAAGATATTCATCATCGGTCATGTTCATTTAAACACTGCTCATCTTTTACTACAGTGCCAAAGATATTCTTCGAAATCATTCATCTTTGCACTACGAATGAAGATATTCAATAATATCATCATTTAAGACCGAGGATGATGAAAATATTTTTAAAGAACGAATCCAAGTGAAACAAAATGACAAGGATTAAGGATTAAGGATTCGTACTTTGTTTTATCCATGTCCAACAATACCTCAAAAAATAATCATAGTGGTGTAAAATTCAAGAATGATCAAAACATGGATACAATCGAAGCTAGTATCCGTAATAGATATTTTGGATTTAAAAGAAGAAATTTTATTTTTCTATGAATAATTAAGATATCGTGAATAGTCTTATATCGTGAATAGTCTTAGATAATCGTGAATAAATAGTAACTCGACACCAAAAGATAGAAATTCCACAAAAAAAACATCTTCACGCTTCATGAATAGTACTCGTGAATAAGAATTTCGTGAATAGTAACTCATGAATAGTAACTCGTGAATAAGAACTCATGAATAGTAACCCCGACATGAAAAAGTTCCAAATTTGATAAAAACTTTAGATCAACATTTCAAAGATAATGATATTGAAGAAATAATATCATTACGAAAAAATAATATCCTTTACCTCAAAGAATCGAGATTTGGAAGGAAAGGTCAAAGTGATCTTTGAATAAAACTTGTCTTTGAATAAAGAACTCTCAAAGTATCTAAATACTCACAAAATACGCTCAATAATATAGAGAGAAAGAGAAAACTTTGTTTCGGTGTGATTTTCAATTCTAACTTAAATTTCTATTTATAGGAAAATGTTAAATTACCAAGCAGACTTGACTGCTACACGATGGCTTTACCGCTACTATTGCCACCCACCACATTTGAAATAAAATTCAGCACATTTCTTCACCAACCACAAGTGGGGCCCACTCAATTCTAGAATTTTCCACCAAAATCAATTATAACCCTAATTTAAAATCGATTACCTCTTAAAATTCATAACAAATCATTCGTGCATTTTAATTTTCAAAATTTGTTGACATATACTCAACTTATGTATGTATAACATACCCAAAAATTACCACAATCCAATTTACGGATTAAAAATTATAACCCCATAATATATCTCAAAACCCCGATTTGATTTTAATACCTCCAATCCGATAAAATACTTGATAAAACACCTCAACAATAATTTCTTCATTTATAACCACATAAATAAATCCATCATTTATATCCACATAAAATAAATATTTTTTATCATATGAATCAATAATTAATTATTCACAAATAATATTACGAGAATCACAATTATGATGACCAGTTCCTCCTGAAAGAGGGGCTTTAGATAAGATTTCTCCTCTTCTTGCCTTGCAATTAGGTGACCAAACCTCTCCTCGATGCGAACTTTCTAGACATTGCCAATAATGCTATCTAATAATATTATTCAAATAATATGAATTATTGATCCGATAATGGAGATAATGTGCGTGACAATTATTGAACAACAATAATATAAAATATCAACACAAAGAATTATTGAATCAATAAAATAAAATATTGAATAAAATTCATCGTGAAAATTATTGAGTAGTGCCTTCTTCACGTAAGGATCAATAATTCAACAATCATACATGCAATCTGGTAATGCTCTTTATGCAACCACGCGTACATCAGTATTTTAACCACCGGTATTCCAAATGATCTTGTGATAACTACTACTGTAGTTATTTTTAACCAACTTATATTTGTCGCTTTCTTCATCCAATCGCTTTCCGTTATGGGCCCACACATGGTCTACAAGCGTCCGTAATTTAATATTCCCCACAAAGATTTAATATTCCAATGACCAAACGAATATTCCCTTAACAAAATGAATATTTTATAACCACTTGCTTATTTTGAAATATTTATGTATTTAACCCTTAACTATCCACATTAATCAAATCAACCTTACTTATTTCAAAATAATAAATAAAGAAATTCCTTTTTTTTTAAAAAAATTTGAGGTCTTCTGATGATGCACCTCAAAGATAACTCCGCACAAAGGGAAGCCCAAGATTTAAATCATAAGTTGAGATTCAAAGGTCTCAACACCGGACAGATACTGAAAGAATGGACAACTAAATCCAAATTCATGTTCAAAATTATGGCATTGGACATCATATTTCATGCATAAACACATAATTAAGCAATTCAATTTTAAAGAGAGATATATTTAAAACACATAATTAAAGCATGCAAAACACCAGAATGGGGAAATAGATAAACTATAAAAGAAAATGTAGAACTGCAACATTGTCAACACAAAGCTTCAGAAATATGTGAATCCAGTCTTGCAAAGCTCTTAAATAAGCCATCTACTCCTTTTTCCAGCTGAAGAAATATGGACAAAATTAACTGAAATGGCATTGTTCTAATAAGAATGTAATACAATCATCAAACAACAAAATTTTGCATAATTAACAGTAAACACAAGCAAGCCATATAAGAATTAGACAAGGAAAAACAAATCAAACCAGTTTCAACTTGGCATCTCAAAATGCAATCATTAGATCTCCATACACACTTCCGCATCATGGAAAATACAATTTCATGAAAAATTATTTTTGGTAACCAACATCTGTAAGACATATATCTCCCAAAAAATGGGATTTAAACATTTAAAATGAGACTAATAAAAATCTCAAACCTCGCGCCATTTAGAGTTAATATTTTTAAGTAGACTGTGACCTTATCTAGTAAATTAATAGGCAAAATGTGACACAATAAGGCAGAAAGCTAATGAAAGCTAACAGAATGAGTTCCTAACAAATCTAAACACACAAAATACCATCACATTCCTAAATGCATACCTGTGTCCGCAGATCAACTAACTGCGTGCAAGAAAGGGATTGATACCCCTTGTGCCCATTTTCCAGCTTAAGAAGAAACTTTTAAATTTCCATTTGGCAAAGCATCATTCCCACCAATGTTACTATTCCCTTCTAATAAATCTGATTCTTCTTCTTGAAAAGATGGTAGCAGCTCGTTCACTAAGTTTCCAAATAACGCATCAAATGAAAATCCCCCCTATATAATATAAATAGGACAATGTATCAATAACAGTTAGCTAGATGTGGTAGCGTGACCATATTAAACGTGTGCAGCCAAAAATAATTGGAATCTGAGATCATACCTTAAAGTGTGACCATATTAAACGTGTGGCTGGGAATCCACAGAAGAAGACATTGAAATTTTTTTCTAAAAATGAAATAAGAAACAGTTAACCTCAGAAACTAATGCATTAGAGTTGGTCAACAGCTCTGCTTTAATCAGATATGAGAATATACAAGGTCCAATATTAGTGAGAATGAGTGTACTGTCAGTTCCCAAAAATGGCCGCAGATAGTTTTGTTTTCAATAAAAATTTACATCAAGATTTGCTATCAAGAACCAAGTAAATAGTTTTCAAACTCTTTAGATTGAAAGAGCAACACAGAATACAGCTAAGGTTAAGAGTTTTGTTCCATCTTATGTTCTTCTGTTTTATCATAATTGTTAGAGTACCACATCAGATACCTTGAGAAGACTGAGAAATAAAGCAGATCCATTGGACAACAAAACTCCTTAAAGCTTCAGAAATAACAATTACAATAGGTAAAGCAACGAAATTCAATCAATTGGCAGGTATAATTTGGGGACTGAGCCATCAAGATTGAATTTTTATATGAATTCTCCCAGATGGAGGCCCCCATTTCCATCATAAAATAGAGAGCAATCAACGAATTATTTCTACAGCAACCCAATTCCAAAATTAGGCAGAAAACTCAAAAGATAAGAATACCACAAGGAACCCTAATTGTAAACATTAAGAAACGATGAGAAAAAGTATACCACAATTTAACCAAGAAACATAATTGTAAACATCAAACCAATCCAAAAGAACCCTAAAAAAACCAAATCAAGAACCCCATAAACCTAATAAAGCTAAACCCTCAGACAATGGGTGCCGAACCAAACCAAATCAAGAACCCCATAAATTGAAGAAACCAAGATAAGGTGCCGAGGAATTTCATACATTTTGTAAGAAACCAAATTGAAATTGAAGAAAAACCAAGATAAGGTGCCAAGGAAGAAATACCAAGATAAGGATTCTTGGACCAGTAGTCTTTGATGGCCTACCGATGAGGATCAGCACGACCTAAGGTGCCGAGGAAGAGGAGAGCCAAGATGAGAAGGTCATAGAACTTTGACTTCTTCTCTGCTTCTGCATTTTTCAAGCTCCTTGTAAGGCCTACCATTTTTGAAGCTTCGTCGAGGAAGATTATCGACTTCTTCTTCTGCTTCTGGGTTTCGAGTGTAACAACAGAGAGAGAAAAGAAAGATTTGAAATTTGAATAAGGAGGAATGAGAGAGAGCTGATGTCGTCAATTTTGGATGGGACATTTATCTTTTTTTTCTCTCTCTGCTCTATTTTATATTATATATATATATAAGCAATAAACGTTCCGGATATAAAATCCAGGCTCAATCGAGGCATAACTCGATAATGTTAGTCCATATATATATATATATATATATATATATATATATATATATATATAAGAAATAAAAGCCACGGAATCAAGTCCGACATACACACTAACCACGACTCTCAATGTGAAGAACGGTGTGTGTAAGATGTGGAGAAAAGGCTTTGAAAGGTGTAAGAAGGCTTACAGTGGACTACTAAAAAAGACTTCTATAGCTTTAAATGGATGAACACTCGATTTCCACCGGTAAAAATATAGCAATATATGAGCTCACAAGTGTATAAAATGAGAAAGCACTCAGTTTATAGTGTGTACAAAGCAAATTAGACAGGGTCTTCTCGCTGTTTTCTCTTACAAAATGGCCACCCCAAGCCCTCTATTTATAGAGGGGAGCCATGAGTGTACTGCGGTTTTGCCCGGTTCCCCAGGCTTCTTGGGTCCTACCATCTCGAAGTACGTGCACGCGTGTAACATAATGTCCGCTTGAACTTTTAGAACTTCAATTTGGGCATCCGATTGAGGTGTATAAGACCTATTTCAGAGTGCTATTGTCGAGAGATACACAAATGACATAGGATTAGAGGTTGTAAGAAGTCAGGAAGATGGGACCATGCCCTTGGTCTTCAAGCTTCAAATTCCATCAAGTGTGCTGTCTTGTGTAGTAGTCACTCGGGATTGCAGCTATTCAGTTCTTGTAAGACACTGTTGTATAGAATGTATATTGAAATGTGTTGAGACGGCTCGCATATGGGATCAAGGTGGCAAAATGATGATTTTCCCCACACCGGGGTTATCTCTGAGATTGGGCTGCTGTAAGTACTAGATGTCCTCAGGGTAGTCTCTGAGGTGTGCCTGACCTCTCGGGGTTATCTTCAGGTTTGGGACTGAGTGCCTTGGGGTTATCTTCGAGGTTGAAGCTGATTGCTGGGGGTTGAAACGAGCTTTTCTGGGGTTATCTCCGGAACTGCAACTGCATCCCTTGGGGTTATCTCCGAGGTTGAGACTGAAACTCCCGATGTTGTTTCCGGGATTGAATATCTCATGGTTATCTCTAAGATGGAAAAGGGTTCTCCGGTGGGATTTCCAAAACTGGAACTGTCTTGTCCTCCAGGGTTATCTCTGAAAGATGATTATGCCCTGTTGTAATGTTAGTAACATGAACACAAAATTTTGAGTGTCTACAGATGCCCCTCTTTATCATATTCATGCAATGCAATGGCATGGATAGGATAAACAATACTAGACACTTGAAATGTGATAGGATAATCATGATGCAATGTACAGTAGCAAGATGCAAATGTATGTGGTTTGTTGGACTGTTCTCCAACAGGATGGGATGACTGCCGGCTCCCATGACTTCTACCGGGGATTGGCATTCATTACTGATAATCCAGGATGTTGACATTGGGGTTATCACCAAAGTCCTTAATCCTTGATACAGACTTTACATTGAAGATATATCTCTCATGTACAATAGACTCTATGGGGAGGTGTTTTGTCTGAGGAGGATGTGTATAACATATTCCATCATCGGTCCTCCCCGATGAGGATGTTCTTTCCTGGTTCATATCGCCAGGTCTTTCCGCTGCTCTGTCGGAGTTATTGCCAACATTTTGTATTGCTAAGGCCATCTGACCTTCGTTGTCATTTTCATCAACGGATGAGATCCCAGCTGGATAGTGTCAAGGCTGCTTGACCTCCGTCGACGTGTACATCAACGGATGAGATCATCGGATGGTTTCTGATGCTTTGCTGGATTTACTTGTCAGCGGCTGAATGCCGTCAAGGTTGCTTAACCTTCGTTAACATGTTCATCAATGGCTGATTTGGATAGAGTTTCCGCTAGGGAAGAAAGGTTTTGGGGTTCCGACCCCGTACAGATGGCATTCAGACCTTCGTGAGGCATTGCCGAGTGTGGTTTGCAACTGTTGTGATCATCAGTATAGTGAACCCTATATCTGGGCGAATTCCAATGAGTGACATGTAGACCCACATTTTGATCTATGAAAACCAGTATTTCAGGCTATTCTGCTCAATTGTGTAGCATTTTTATTCCTGATTTGACCATTTTAGCTTTGAGATCTCCTTTGCAACTTGAACTGGACCGATTCGGAGGGGTGGGCCCCACCCAGGGGAGCCGTAGGTACACTTGCGGCCAACCATGGGTGGTTTTAAGCTGCAATTTACTTTCAAAATTCATTTTTAAGTTATGCCACACAGGAAATCCGAGAGCTCTTCTTCAGATCTACTGAGTTCAGGCGTCTTTCTGCAAATTCTGTCACCGTACAAGTGTTCTACATTGTCTTAGTAACGTATGCATGTCTTCTTTTCTAGTTTTTATCTGTTGGAAAATGACATATCACATGAAATGCTTCTAAATACATAATAGTGAATATGCATACTCATATGACTTGATAAAAATTATTCAACAAAGTAAATGTTAGTATTTAACCATGCTGAACACAATGATGTGAAAAAATTTAACTTTTGAAACAGTCAAATTGGCACCTTTTTCTGCTATTTCTTATCCTATTTGAGGACAAATGAGCAAAGGTGGTAAAACAAAGTAATCCTGGTAATTAGGCTATCCTTATGGATATTGACTGTGATATATGTATGCATGTATAGGATGTTTATTACTGTGGGCAGGTGTGCTACTGAATGGCCACCTAGTCATGCCTATGTGCATGTGGATAGTCCAATTTACAAAGGAGACTATGGAATTTTTTTTTAAAATGTAGGCATTGGATAGTCATGCATTTTAACTCTATTGTAGGCGTATGTTAAAGTAATGCATGCATGCATGTAGTCATAAAATGCTTTTGAAAAAGATCCATGTTAGAGTTTACCACACCCTTTCTGAAGTGATTTGGAGACTTGTGTCTAGATATATGGATTCGGATCAGCCAAGTAGTTACCGCAGGACCACTTCAGGTGTGCAAATGAGGGCTTGTGACACCCCCAAATTCGGGTCCTCTGACCCCGGTCCGGTCATCACGATAAAATACAAACATCCACATCTAAACAACATACAATAACTAAAATGCAGAATATAATAAACGTACGTCGTTCATTCAAAAGGTGTTACTAGTCCTAAGATTTGATAACCTTAATACAATCTTATAAACATACCCTAAAATAGTCATTAGGGTTCATATTACATAACAGTAATTTAAACTAGGCATAAAGTAAAGTCTGTTCCTCGCAACTATCCTACATCTTTCCTTTACCCTTGTCATTTCCTAAGGTATCGGGCTTAGCTGGAATATAATTGATGATATAGCAAGGATGAGCAACAAGTTTGTTTAGCTAGTTTAAATACAACAATAAGGATATATCATGATGAATGGAAAATATCTGACAATGAATTCAACAATATGAATATCTGAAGGATTCGACAATATGAATATTAGAAGCAAAGATAATGATTGCTTTTAGAATAATTGATAGTCAAGTAGACTTTGAACTATAAAACTCCAATGGAATCAATAGCTAATTGACCCTTTGGTTACTGGCTACAGAATAAGTACTTGAGGGGATCAGCCTCGCATACACCATGTATATGCATAACATTTAAATCTGCTCTTTGTATATTATATTAGATACCTAGGGTACTCCCCTATCATAAAAGGGGTGTTCTTTCAGTCTAAGAATCCTTATCATCAATTAGTTTGGATAGCTTTTATAAAACTTCATACACTTGTCTGACCGAACAAAGGTTCAGACTCTATTTGACACAGTTCAAGAATTATAGAATTTTAAATGATGTACAAGTCCAAGACTGTACGAACTCAAGTGCACTAAGTGTGAATATCAATAATATCGATGTGGAATAATTGTAAAGTAATTAAACCACTTAATAGCATGCTTGGAAATAAAGTTCAAGCTTAAATGATTAACTTTCTTCTCAACAATAACCTACTCAATACAATATGACAAGGATAGGTGTAGCATCCCCAAATTCGGGTCCCAAATCACCACGGATCTAGTATACTATTTCTATAACTATTGCGGAAGATATAAACATAAATTGTTTATACATTAAACATTACACACTATTCCCAAGGTCGAGAACCTTCACATAATAGACAATTCAATATCCTATCTAACAAACAATGTTATTATCATACATTATTATTAATATTCTAGCTGCATATATAATCCCAAGCTGGACTTGTCTTGATCTTTTTCTGTATTCGACGTATTCATCTTAATCTGCAATGTTTATCATGATATAACAAGGGTGAGCAACAGGTTTGCCCTGCAAGTATAAGTTCAATATATTAGTTCGCAGTAGGCACACAATAGATCTGGAAGGGGGGAGGGTTGAATAGATCCTTTTTGTTTTCAAATACTTTTCCTTTTTATTTTGTACTGCAGATGAATTAGCATATGACAAACATAAGAATCTTTTCAAGCACAGCGGAATATGTAAAAGATCCCCTTCATTGATATAATCATATATACATTATTCTTAGAGCTAGTTAAGTTGTAAGCAGTTAATACATACATAGCAGTTATAGCAGTTAGGTACATAATGTAAATGACATAAAGTAAATGACACAAGGGATTTTAAGTGGTTCAGAGACTCAAGCTCCTAATACACTCTTCTGCATTCAACTAGCAGGATTTCCATTAAGGAAGGACAGCACCCTGAAACACTAAGATTCCTTCAAGGCCAGCAGCCTTGGAACTTCTGTTCACTAAGAACTCTTTAAGCCCGGCAGGCTTTGTGACGCCCCCAAATTTGGGTATCTTCCAACCCGACATATGGTGCTCCACTGTACTAACATTCATACAATCATTCCATTGGAATCCAACAAAATGAATGTAATTACTATCTTATTATTACAATCAAAGTATAATTCTTCCTAGGTTCATAAACCGGTTACATCGTTCATTATTCATAATGTATAATACATATAAACTTACTAAACTATTACACAATGCTTAAACATCCATCTTAGCTTTGTCCTTATCTCTCTTGGCATTCACAGTACGTTCATCTTTAATTGCAGTTATATAATTCACGCAAGAAGTGAGTATGACAGCTCAGCAAGTTTTTAACAAAGGATAACAGTAATACCACATTCGTGAATTATATAACAATTCTGACATAACTAAACAATAGTTATGAAGTATTATGAATCAATAGTACTTTAACAATTCATAACATCAATTCCCAAATTATAGAATAGATTAGGAATCCTGAACCGGTCAATACACCATGAACAATAACTTTCAGTTTTCATACTTGAAAAGGAGTCCACAGCACTAAGGCCGTTCATTCGATAACTTACGAGCACTTCTAGGTGATCAACCTATAGTACTCTATGTTGATCAACACTCATTCATTAAACGTATTTACGTTTAATATTTTTGGCAAACTCACGTGCCCATCTAATAATCGATGAAAAATACTTTTGTTTGTTCATAGACAAACCTTACCTTCACATCCGTGCCAATCACTTGGCATAGGATAGCGTTAACATTTCTATATAGAAAGATATGAATCATAATCAATCTATATATTACGAATAGTCTAGCCGAGTTAAAATCTGGCATCGACCCTTTCTTTAAAACAAGTCTTGCAATTCAGTTCATGAATCACATAAAACTTAGCTAACATGAAAGTTTGACAAGCGTTAAGAAAACTTGCCTTTCAGCGTCTTCAAATAATTTACTCGACTGACCACAACCTTTATAGAATCTACATGATACATTCACATAGCACACTGTAATTAGCTATCAAACAACTATTCACATTGTTCCTACAAGTTTCTTTTTCTTCTACATCTTTGTTAACTTAATATCTTTATTAAAGTCGACAAAACTTATTACCCTTCATCCCGATTTATTAATCAACTGACATTTATTAACCGGACTCGAACTTCATTGTTAAAGTACCAACTGTGTTCAACGTTCTTAACTCGTTAACATGAATTCCATTCCTAAGTTTCAGACCATATACCTTAGTATAGGTAATATAGGAATAGCTTTAATACACTTATGAAGTGTACAAACATTACCCCTTTAGGTCCCTGAACAAATGAAATCCAAAACCTAAATCATTGTCCAAAGTCTATCACTACATGTTGCAAGCACATGCCCATTTTATCTTAGACTAAGATTTGCGGTCCCGGATTAGCGATGGCGAGGGCTTTGAGTCGTGGTCATGACTATGCAAGAAAGCGATGGTCTTCGCGATTGCCATTTAGAAGTGTGCAATATTATCAGGTTTGGGTATTGACTGCATTACAGCCGATTTGTATCTATGCCAAAAGCGTATGATTCGCATCAGCAGATCAAGATTCCAACAAAATTTTTAAAACTTTGTGAAATTCCCGGGGGCATAACTTTTTCGTTATAAGCCCGATTTGGTCCGTTCAAAAGCCTACACGTCACAAATAACATAATCTACGCGTTCATATAAGAATTCAACACTTTTGAATCTATTAACTCAAAATTCACTATTGATTTCATTTTCTAGACGTTCGTAAACGTTAATAAGCGTTCAATGCTCGTTTTCTTCGTTTTAAGTCGAAATCCGATGATTCTCAAACCCACAACTCTTAATCACCCTATCTCACGTGTTGACATTGAAAACAAACGGTTTCAAGTCTCACGGTAACTTTTTACCCCCAATCCGAAATTCAACGTTTTTGACGTTAAATGTCTAATTACGTAAAATTCGCCATAACTTCGTTACTAGGGTTCTCTAAGACAAATCACATGGAATACTCCATGGACTTCATATCTACATCCTAACCAAACAAGATGTATATATTAACGTATTGATGGAGCTCAATTGTTTATCAACAATTGATCTCAACTATCAATATTTTCATGGTTCAAAACTATATTAAACCTTACGATTCTTATAATCTCATGACTTGTAGAGATTGAATCTATGATAAGCCATCTCTAATCCCTCATACAAGACATATACCACCCATCTATGATTCTCTAAGATAAAAGAAAAATCAAAAAGAGATGGAGATAAAAGGTAAGGATTATACCTTAAGAATTCTTATGAAACTTTCTTGGAAAACTCTATGATCAAGCTTCCAAAGTGACTGTTTTGTGAGTCTAGCTTTCTTTTTCTCTCTCAAATAATCTAGGTTAGGCAATTGAAAAACCCACAAATGGCCAACCTTGCCTTCTTATTTATAGGAAACTAGAATGGAGGGCAATTTGGACATAACACTTCCCACCTCCTGACTATTCACACTTGGTCACCAAGTAAAATGCTTGGAGTCCACACCAAGGTGGCAGGCCCACCACTAGCCATGGATCTGTTAGGTTTGTAATATTCATGAACGCAATCAAATTGCAAAATAATGCGGAAACGTGGAAAAATCAGAGTTTAAAATTTTACAAACCATATACCTGGATCACCCTTTATGCACAATTATTAATTAAACGAAAAGATAAAGAATAAATCATACCCTTGAAGATCGAGCTTCCTCAGGTACAAGTTCACCTCCAAATCCTTTCGCGTTCAATCTTGAATCCACCGGGTTTGGTTCCTTCCTTTGACCAACGTTAGCCACCCAAATGTTTGGCCTCTAGAGGTGATCCACCAAGGAAGAAGAAAATTCAAGAAGAAGGGTGGTTGGCTAAACCCTAGTTTTTCTATCTCTATAGAAAAAGTGTACTCTCCCAACAAATTGGAATTATTACGTAGTTGTCAAAGTCAACAACCCCCACCACCCATAATAAGACTCCTCTTATTTATAGATGTGGGCAACCCATCTTAACAATTAAGGAATTGGGTTTTATTTAATTAATTAAATTCTATTAATTAATTAATCTCCCTAATCTTATTAGGGATAATTAATTAAACTCCTTTAACTAATTTTCCTTCCTAATCCAATTAGGAATATTTGAGAGTACTTATATTAAATTAATTCCTAAACTCTTTTAGAAATTAAAATAATAATAATTGTAATAATATTAATAAGACTCCTCTTATTAATTTATATTTAATATTTCTAAAATATTAAATAATAAATATTAAGCTATTTAATTTATTCTATCACCATAGATTAAATTAAATATACTTAACTATATTATTACGATTATGCCATTAACTTCTTAAATAATTATTCTTCCTTTTATGGTGTGACCCTTTAGGTTCTCCATATTAAACCTTGTGAATAAATCAATTAGAACAATTCTAATCTTATTTAAATAAATAAATTAAACAATTAATTTATTTAAATAAATAATATTTATTCTACAATAGGATAAGCCTCCCTAGCGATCAACGACTTTCCGGATAATATAGATTTCAACATTAATCATTAAAGAACCTTTGAGTAAATAGTTACTGCATACAATTCAATCCTTCCACCATACAATGTCCCAATTAAATATAAGACATGGAATTCTTCACAAGTCTTATTTTATTTAATTATATGTATTTCGATCCTTAAATGCACAACTCCAAATAATGCAAATTAGAAACTCCTTTTAATTTCATTCGCTTGTAGCCAAGGACTCTTTGGGTTGTCATTTATCGAATCACATAGGACATTTCTTTCTTTTATTAGAAGTGGCGTATTCTTTATTGATCATACATTATCTCCATGTACAACTTATTATACCCAAGCATACCCTTTGATATACCCTAAGGGTCTTAAGGAATAAGTCAAAGTATAACTCATCATACACAAGATACTATGATGATCTCAAGTCCAAGGATTACTTGTACTACTATCACTACAGAGGAATTCCTATTGACAGCAAATAAAACTCCATTAGGTATTCCTTAGCGAGCCACGTTCAAATGAACTTATTCTCTAATAAGCACCTACATACTTGCTTTAGTGTCTCCACACAAATAATCATGAGATCAATCATCCTCATCCAATGAAAAAGAACGTATGTACCAATCTATCCCGGATTCACTAATCCCCAATTTAGTAATCCAACGATTGGGAACTATTTTAGTTTTAAGCTTTCTAAGAATTTAAATCTCATTAGAATGATCATCATCATTATTCTAAAAGCATTGCTTAAAACTATGGGTTTATCACATATTGTAAAACAGCATCATGTAGATAATTAAAAGCCTTTAATAAATTAATACTTTTAATTAATAAATGAATAAGATTGTTACAAAGTATATGCTTTATCATCAAACATGATTGGCTTGTGTGCATACTACTTTCAGGATCATCCCATGGGTTGCCCCATGGGTTCTACTCATTCGGTGACCCACCGGATCGATCCACGGTTCGGTTTTAATGAATTGGGCTTAACTAAATAAACATTGGGCCTAGACTTAGCTCAACCCACTAATCTCCTTGGGCTTGGTCATTAAATAATTGGGTTAATAGAAATCCAACTCAAATGACTTAGTCATTAAGACTTAATCTTAATCCTATAATACGAATCATATTCTACACGTACAATTCACGTATTCTCTCCGTATACTACTCGTATAATAATCATATTATACTTCGTATTTACTCAACGTATTATACATAGATACTAAATAGTATCACCCAATGTATAACACTCGCATTAAACCTAACACCATTCCTTCTACGCATATTATTTCATTCTCAGAATCAATATACTAAACAATTAGGTTTTAAGTTCGCAGGCGAAAACTGTGTTTGCCATAAATGAAATATTATCAGATATTCCATCTTATCACGACATTCTATCATTACGCGTTTCTCGGAATTTCAAAATAATTCCCCGAACAGAAACGGATGAATAGTGTTTTTACGAAAATTTCTCGAAAAACAATTATTTTCATCTTGGAAATTCCAAACAAATAATTCTAGCACGTAGCCAGATTACAAACCACGTTAGTACATTCTAGGTCATAGAACGACCTTCACATAACTTACACACAAATTAATCAATTAAATTCATTTAATTCACATAATCAAATAAAAAATTAATTGTCATAAAAATCTGATTTTCTCGGGCATTACATTCTCTCCCCTTATATAAGGATTACATCCCCGGAATCTTAGCTTATAATTACTTAAACAAATGAGGAAAATCTTCCTTCATTTTACTTTCGAGCTCCCACGTTGCTTCTTCAGCATTGTGGTTTCTCCATAACACCTTCACAGAAGGTATTACCTTATTTCTTAAAACTTGTTCATTCTTATCAATAATTTAAACTGGAAGTTCCTCATAGGACAAGTTTTTTTCTATCTGAATAGATTCATACTCTATTACGTGTTTATAGTCCAGTTTATAAGGACGTAACACTAACACGTGAAACACATTATGAATGCGTTCCATCTCTGGAGGTAAAGCTACTTCATAAGCTACCTCTCCCACCCTTCTTAAAATCTCAAAAGGTCCTACAAACCTTGGACTTAACTTCCCTTTCTTTCCAAAACGTATCTTCCCCTTCCAGGGTGATACTTTCAGAAAAACAAAAGATCCTACATCGAATTCTCTATTCTCTCTATGAGGATTTGCATACTTCCTCTGCCGGTCTTGAGCCATAACTAATTGAGTATGTATTAATTTCACCATGTCCGCCGTCTGCTGTACCATCTTAGGTCCCAACATCCGACGTTCACCCACCTCATCCCAACACAATAGAGTTCGGCACTTCCTTCCATACAACGCTTCGTAAGGCGGCATGCCTATACTAGCGTGAAAACTATTGTTGTAGGAAAATTCCACTAACGGTAGATATTCGTCCCAACTCCCTTTTAAATCCATAACGCAAGATCTTAACATATCTTCAAGTATTTGAATTATTCGTTCACTATGACCATTCGTCTGAGGATGATACGCTGTACTCAATCTTAATTGCGTTCCCATTTGCTCTTGTAAACTCCTCCAAAAGTTCGATGTGAATCGTGGATCACGATCTGACACAATCAAAACAGGTACTCCATGTCTGAAAATAATTTCCTTGACATACAGCTTAGCTAACTGATCTATGTTATACCTAACTCCTATTGGTAAAAAATTACCCAATTTCGTTAATCGATCCACTATCACCCAAATAGCATCATATCCTTTTCTTGTTGCTGGAAGTCCCACCACAAAATCCATCGTGATATGCTCCAATTTCCATTCTGGAATTTCTAATGGTTGCAATAACCCCCTAGGTCATTGATGTTCAGCCTTAACTCTTTGACAAGTTAAGCACCTACTAACATATTCTGCTATCTCCCTCTTCATGTTCAGCCACCAAAAGTTCTGACGAAGGTCTTGATACATCTTCGTACTACCGCGATGTATCGAGTACCTCGAACTATGGGCCTCCATCATAATTTCTTCTTTTAATTCAGGATCAGTAGGAACCCAAATTCTTCCTTCAAAACGAAGTAATCCCTTCTTATCAAGGTTATACTTAGTCTTTTCTTCATCTTCTATACTCTTCTTCATCTGCTGGCACTCCTCGTTGCTCAGTTATACTTCTCTAACGCGCTCCGCTATGGTAGGTTAGATTTCCATGGAAAATAACATTTCCCCCGCTTCTTCTGGTAACTTAACTTCTAGCTCCATGTTTGCCATCGCTGTTATCAACTCATTCTGAGTTGTTAACATTGACAGTTTCTCTCTACCCTTCCTACTCAGCGCATCGGCTACTACATTTGCTTTTCCCGGATGATATAAAATATCATAGTCGTAATCTTTTATTAACTCTAACCACCTTCTCTGTCTCATGTTCAACTCCTTCTGTGTGAATATATATTTTAGACTTTTGTGGTCCATGTATATCTCACACTTCTCACCGTAAAGATAATGCCTCCATATCTTTAGGGCAAAAACTACAGCTGCCAATTCCAGGTCATGAGTAGGATAGACCTTCTCATAATCTTTCAATTGACATGGCGCATACGCAATGACCTTGCCATGCTTCATGAGCACGCAACCCAGTCCTTTATGTGAAGCATCGCTATACACTACAAAATTTCCTGTATCGTCTGGTAAGGACAATACAGGTGCCTCACTTAACCTCTTCTTCAACTCCCAAAAACTGCTTCTCACATTTTTCACTCCACACATACTTCACCGACTTTCTTGTCAGATTTATCAACGGAGTAGCTATTTTAGAAAAGTCCGGAATGAACCTTCTATAGTATCCCACTAACCCCAAAAAACTCCGAACCTTAGTTGGTGTTTTCGGTTGCTCCCATTCATTAACTGCTTCTACTTTTGCCGGATCTACGGAAATGCCATCCTTATCAATAACATGCCCTAGAAACTGCACTCTCTCAAGCCAAAATTCACACTTTGTGAATTTCGCATACAACTTCTCCTTCCGTAGTGTCTCCAACACTATTCTTAAATGTTCTGTATGATCTTCTGGCATCTTAGAATAGACTAGAATATCATCAATGAACACTATGACAAACTTGTCTAAATATTGTTTGAGTTAGGTTTGTAATATTCAAGAACGCAATCAAATTGCAAAAAATTAGCTAAGCGCGAAAAAATCGAGTTTAAAAAAATTTACAAACCATATACCCGATCACCCTTTATGCACAATTATTAATTAAACGAAAAGATAAAGAATAAAATCATACCCTCAAGATCGAGCTTCCTCGTGTACAAGTTCACCTCCAAATCCTTTTCGCTCAACTTGAATCCACCGGGTTTGGTTCTTTCCTTCGATCAACGTTAGCCACCCAAATGTTCGGCCTCTGAGGTGATCCACCAAGGAAGAAGAAAATTCAAGAAGAAGGGTATTGCTCAAACCCTAGTTTTTCTATCTCTATAGAAAAGGGCGACTCTCCAACAAATTGGAATTATGTCGTTTGTTGTTGAAAAAGTCAACAACCCCCATCACCCATAATAAGACTCTCTTATTTATAGATATCAAGTAACCCACCTTAACAATTAAGGAATTGGGTTTTATTTAATTAATTAAATTCTTTTAATTAATTAAGCTCCCTAATCTTATTAGGATAATTAATTAAACTCTTTTAACTAATTTTCCTTCCTAATCCAATTAGGAATAAATGAGAGTACTTATATTAAATTAATTCCTAAACTCTTTTAGAAATTAAAATAATAATAATTGTAATAATATTAATAAGACTCTCTTATTAATTTATATTTAATATTTCTAAAATATTAAATAATAATATTAAGCTATTTAATTTATTCTATCACCATAGATTAAATTAAATATACTTAACATATTATTACGATTATGCCATTAACTTCTTAAATAATTATTCTTCCTTTTATGGTGTGACCCTTTAGGTTCTCCATATTAAACCTATTGTGAATAAATCAATTAGAATAATTCTAATCTTATTTAAATAAATAAATTAAACAATTAATTTATTTAAATAAATAATATTTATTCTACAATAGGATAAGCCTCCCAAATGATCAACGACTTTCCGTATAATATAGATTTCAACATTAATCATAAAAGAACCTTTCGAGTAAATAGTTACCGTATAATTCAATCCTTCCACCATACAATGTCCCAATTAAATATAAGACATGGAATTACCGTCAAGTCTTATTTTATTTAATTATATGTATTTCGATCCTTAAATGCACAACTCCAAATAATGCAAATTAGAAACTCCTTTCTAATTTCATTCTCGCTTCGCCAAGGACTCATCGGGTTGTCATTTATCGAATCACATAGACATTTCTCTTTTTATTAGAAGTGGTAGATTCTTTATCGATCATACATTATCTCCATGTATAACTTATTATACCCAAGTATACCTTTGATATACCCTAAGGGTCTTAAGGAATAAGTCAAAGTATAACTCATCATACACAAGATACTATGATGATCTCAAGTCCAAG
This sequence comes from Panax quinquefolius, assembly GCA_020205615.1. Taxonomy (NCBI): domain Eukaryota; kingdom Viridiplantae; phylum Streptophyta; class Magnoliopsida; order Apiales; family Araliaceae; genus Panax; species Panax quinquefolius. The sequence goes on along the minus strand of CM035153.1, from coordinate 39,646,384 downwards.
GATTACTTGACTACTATCACTACAGAATTCCTATCGACAGCAAATAAAACTCCATTAGGTATTCCTTAGCGAGCCAATGCTCAAAGGAACTTATTCTCTAATAAGCACCTACATACTTGCTTTAGTGTTCCACACAAATGATCATGAGATCAATCATCCTCATCCAATGAGCAAGCAACGATGTACCAAATCTATCCTGATTCACTAATCCCCAATTTAGTAATCCAACGATTGGGAACTATTTTAGTTTTAAGCTTTCTAAGAATTTAGATCTCATTAGAATGATCATCATCATTATTCTAAAAGCATTGCTTAAAACTACGGGTTTATCACATATTATAAAACAAAGATCATGTAGATAATTAAAAGCCTTTAATAAATTAATACTTTTTATTAATAAATGAATAAGTTGTTGTTACAAAGTATACGCTTTATCATCAAACATGATCGGCTTGTGTGCATACTACTTTCAATCTCCCACTTGCACTAAAGCCAATCGTCATGGTATCTCATACTCTTCTTCTCTAAGTGACGATTATCCCGCCGTTGGATAAGCTTTAGTTAATGGATATGTAATGTTGTTCATGAGAGTCCACTATCTCTATAGTGATTTCCCATCTTTCAATGATTCTAATAATCAAATGAAAGTGCCACAACACATGTTTAGATCCAAGATGAGACTTAGAACTATTCCTAGTTCTCAGAATGAACTTTTTAATCCAAACAATCAACTCATAGCCTTCATTTATAGCTATATACTTTGTCTTTATCACTAAACCAAAGAACTCTTTTCATTGCTTGGAACCTTTCCAATTCATCGCACTAATCGCTCAAGATAACCCTTTACCTTAAAGTGGATTTTTCTCGTCGCCTTGGTCTCGTCTCGAAAACTTGAGTCTCATAAGCCCTCTAGTTTTAATTTAGACCCACCATGAATATGATCACATCCTTAGTGCCTGCTAAGCACTTTAAGATGTTTTTCACCGACTCATAGTGAACTTCTCCATAATACGACCGATCAACATCGTGTCTCAGATATTTCATCAGATACATGATTGTCACTCATGCACCTCTTCTTTTCGTGAGTCTGTGGGGACTATTAAGAGAGATACACCCATAGCTCATCGACATGAGACATCTCTTGAGTTTGCCATGCTAAACGACTTTAGCATCAAATGAATATACGCTCCTCGGGTTAAGTCGAGCATCCTCTTAAATCTATCTATATAGATTTATATCCCCAATTAAGATACTCTTCCAAATCATTCATGGAGGAATGTTTAGACAACTTTATCTTTACCGATTGTAGCATTGGTATGTCATTCCTCATCCGTAGTATATCAACATATAATACTAGAAATTTCACGACGCCCCCAATCGACCCTTTTGTACACACTAGAACTCTTACCTCATCGAATGTAACTCGAATCATCATCATCTTCTATGATGCGTACCTCATCATCATCATCCATGATGAATCCATACCTCCTAGGTATCTTCAAGACTATTCCGCATTTACGATCTTTGCCAGGTACAATAGGTCTATCTACAGTTCCTCTTATTCGACTTATAAGTTTTTGTGGTTCTTGAACTCTTCAAGATCTATTATCCTCCCACTAGCCCCTTCAAATGATAAACACCTTTATCTTAGAAGGCAGCGTGTTTCAGAACAAACACCTTTTGCTAAGTAGATTATAGAACATATACCCTAAACTTACTTTAGATGTCCCACAAATCAGACTTGTCAAATCTTGTCCCAAGCTTATCCTTTTCAAACCTTTTCACATAAGTCGACAACCCCTTATCTTAACATACTTAAGATTAGAATCCTCCCCGTCCATAACTTTTATGGAGTCTTCAATGGATTTTGAGGTTACCTTTTTCGTAGATATGCAGCCATTTCTAGGACATGATCCTGTAGAGGATACCGAATGCTTGGTGAAAAATCATTATGGACCGCACTACGTCCAACAAGGTACGATTTTTCCTTTCAAATACATCAATCAATTATTACATGATCGAGAGGTGCCCATTATGAGAAAACCATTTAAGATGATCTAGAAACTTATTTCACAAGTATTTATTCCTCGATCTAATCAAAGAATCTTAATACATTGTCAATTTGTTTCACTTCAATTTTTTTGAACCTTTCAAATAATTCATACTTGTATTTCAAAGAATACACACATTCAACTCTTTGAATGATCATCTCCTTTTCTTATACTAATTTGTTCAATATGCAAAATTATTTTCATGTAAGTCAAGTATACAAAATTTATTAAGTAATATTCCAGCTTTATACAAAACATTATTATTATAAATAGAAAACAATTGTTCTTAATTATAATACCAAAGATTTCATTGTCCAACAATAAAATGGAAATAATATTTTTAACAAGAACTCGAATACAATAACAACTTATCGACTTAATAGATTTGCCTCAGTAGGCATTGCTAAACTATAAGTTTCTATGGCTAATAATGGCAAACCTTTGCTTCATTTCCACACATAGATTTACTTATATTTGTTTAGCTTTCTACTTCGCTTGGTCCCTTCATAAATCTATATTTATGATAACCAAAGCTCAGATCCAATACCCAAGTAGAACCTCGACTTAAAGAAAAATTTATTTCAATCATGAACAAAATCATTTATAAATCAAACTTCACTAAGCTTCTTCTTTCGTTAGCCTCTCGCAAAGATGCTTCTCGCAGCTTTCTTTCCAAAGGTCCAGCTTATTGCAGAAGGGAAGCAAACCCTTTGCTATCCATATCGCTTTTGTTCTTATTATCCTTTGTTTATGCCTTTCTATTTACCTTCTTTGAATCGCTCTTCTTTTCGTAAGATCCTTTGGCCCCTACCAAGAAGACTTGATCTTTCTTGGTTGAAAGTGACTCTCAACATTTTTCAACATGTTAAGCAAATCAAGAAGAAAGTCGATATCTAGCTTGTTCATATGAAAAATTCACAACAATTGTGAAAGGAGTCCGGAGTGAGTGCAAGATCAAATCTTGCTCAACTCTCCATCCATGACAAAACCAGTTGTCCTAATCGATCAATCAAATTGATTATGTTAAGAACTTTTTGTCTGCATATCATAGTGCCATCGGCCATTCTAGATCTAAGAGCTCCTTAGATATCCGATATCTATCACCCCATTTTCCTCACCATCAACTACTTGATGTGCAGAATATAGTAGAGCATCCATAGTTTCATGCCGACGCCAAGCTCATACTCATGGATGCGAGCATGATGCATCGAGCCAATCAGGCATCATCTTGCCACTTTCTAAAAGTAGCAATCTCTTCCTCAGAGGCATTGTTCGCAACCATTGCAGGGATAGGCGATATGACATAAGATAGCTTTTCACCATGAGAACTATTCTCAAATTCCTTAACCAATCCGCTTAATTTTGGCCCGTTAATTTAGCATCTAATATGCTTCGCAAAGGATAGTAATTTTAGACATTGTAAAATTTCAGAAATGAATTTGTAATTAACAACATTTTAACATACATTCTTTTATTAATTACCAAAATAATTTAGGTCTTGTTTTAAATTGGTATCTCCCACTATTTTCTTCAAACTATATTACCTCACTTATATAGTTCGCAAAATCTAATTAAAGATTTGCTAGTGAGAATAAGGATCCCATTTCAAATGTATATAGCCTTGTGGTGACACAACAAACTATATATAAATAAATAGTAGACAACTTTTGTCAATTACATCAACTATGCAACTCCTTTTCTTTTGCCTCTTAGATTATTTTGATCAAGTGGTGGCACATCCGAATCAAAATTATCCAAGTTAAGTCCGACCTAGCACTCCATATATTCAAAAAGAAAAATATCATCCTTGTGGTGACACAACAAAACAATATTGTTCAATTTTCTTTATAAGCATCAAATGTGATAAATAACATCTTAAATACTTAATACTTGCCTTGTGGTGACACAAACAAACTCATATTAAATATTTAATACTCTATTAATTTTATCATGCTAGAAGGCTTACGCTCGATATTCCAAATATCTTTGAACGCTTAGACTTAATATAAAAATTTGGGGTTTGTTATTAATTTGTCTCATCTTGTTTAGCGCATTTATATATATATATATAAAATACGCCATATATTAATTAACATGCGAAGCATGTTTGCATAATATATATATATATATATATATAAGCATGCACATATAGAATACTATATTCTACCCTTGATTGATTATGGACTTTTATTCTAGTTTGTTCACTAGAGCCACCAAGTGAACCAAAAGGTCAAACCCTAGGGGTGCAAGAAATAATATTTAAATATAACTATTACATTTAAACCCTGCTCCATTACAAACGGGTCTTCAAGCGCCCTTGCTTCTTTCCTCGATCTCCAATTTTTCAAAATTAATTCTAACTATTCCTATTACAAAACTATTTAAAATAAATAAAACCTTGATCAAGCAAATAAGGGAAGTACATAGAGGGAGATAGAATTTACATTAAGAAAAAAAATTAGAGAAGACGAGGTACGCAGAATCCCATTTAATAAAACCCATACATTCATGCATCCAACTAAAATAAAATCCAATCATATCGGGTCAATAAATCCATAATCAATCCCATTTATTATCATACACATCACCATACGATCAATAAATAACATTCATCTTATGAATAATAAACATTTAATATATATATCGATATCATTTAATGGGCAAATTTAGTTAAGATAAAATCTAATTTTGAATCAAAATAAACTCCTTTATTTTAATCCAAATTTAAATCAAAATAAAACTATTTTATTTTAATTTATCCAATTTTGAATAAAATAAACTATTTTATTTTAATCAAAATCTTTAATCAAAATAAACCCTTTATTTTAATTAATTATGGAATCCAATTCCATGTAAAAAAAAAAATAATTAAAATAAACTCTTTTATTTTAATTAATTATGGAATCCAATTCCATGTAAAAAAAATTGATTAAAATAAACTCTTTTATTTTAAATAATTATGGAATCCAATTCCATGTTAAAAAAAAAATTTTATTAAAGGAAACACTTGATTCTTCTTTCCTATTCACAAATAAACTCCTTTATTTTGAATAATATGAAATCTTATTTCATATTTAAATAAACTCCTTTATTTAAGGAAAAACTGATTTTCTTTCCTATTCACAAATAAACTCTTTTATTTTATGAATAATATCTAAAAAACTCTTATTTCATATCTAAATAAACTCCTTTATTTAAGAAAAATAAAATCCAATTTCAACTCCAATTAGTTATCATGGAATCCAATTCCAACTCTAATTAGTTAAGATGAAATTTAATTTTAAAATTAAAATAAACTTTTTATTTTAATATTAAAATAAACCTTTTATTTTAAAATTAAAATAAACTTTTATTTTAATTATAAAATAAATTATTAAATAATAATATATATATATATATATATATATATATATATATATATATATATATATATATATATATATATATATATATATATATATATATATATATATATATATATATATATATATATATATATATATATATATATTTATATATATATATATATATATATATATATATATATATATAAATATATATTGATATATTTTTTTTTTTTATTAATCACGTATATATATATAAAATAAAAATACCGTATATATTTATATATATTAACTTGATATCTTTTTATTCATTCCTTTTTTAAATAATAAATATATATATATATATATATATTACATTTTAACTTCCTTGAATTTTTAAAATGCGTTGCATCAAAAAAATAATTTTTTTTTTTTTTTTTTGTTTTTTTTCAAATGAATGACCCACAAATTCAAAATTATATATTTATATAAAAAAAAAAAATTTTTTTTTTTTTTTTTTTTTTTTTTTTTTTTTAAATTTTATACAATAAAATTATGCCCAATTAAATTGTTCTAAACACATATCAATATACATATCAAATTAAAACAATTAATAATTCGCATAAAGGTTTGGCTCGATGCCACCGTTAGGTTGTAATATTCAAGAACGCAATCAAATTGCAAAAATAAGCTAAGCGTAAAATCGTAGTTTAAAAAATTTACAAACCATATACCCTGATCACCCTTTATGCACAATTATTAATTAAACGAAAAGATAAAGAATAAAATCATACCTCAAGATCGAAGCTTCCTCGTACAAGTTCACCTCCAAATCCTTTCGCGCTCAACTTGAATCCACCGGCTTTGGTTCTTTCCTTTCGATCAACGTTAGCCACCCAAATGTTTGGCCTCTGAGGTGATCCACCAAGGAAGAAGAAAATTCAAGAAGAAGGGTATTATTGGCTCAAACCCTAGTTTTTCTATCTCTATAGAAAAAGCGGTGCATTCTCCAACAAATTGAATTATGTCGTATGTTGAAAAAGTCAACAACCCCCACACACCCATAATAAGACTCTCTTATTTATATATGTGGGCAACCCACCTTAACAATTAAGGAATTGGGTTTTATTTAATTAATTAAATTCTTTTAATTAATTAAGCTCCCTAATCTTATTAGGGATAATTAATTAAACTCTTTAACTAATTTTCCTTCCTAATCCAATTAGAATAAATGAGAGTACTTATATTAAATTAATTCCTAAACTCTTTTAGAAATTAAAATAATAATAATTGTAATAATATTAATAAGACTCTCTTATTAATTTATATTTAATATTTCTAAAATATTAAATAATAATATTAAGCTATTTAATTTATTCTATCACCATAGATTAAATTAAATATACTTAACATATTATTACGATTATGCCATTAACTTCTTAAATAATTATTCTTCCTTTTATGGTGTGACCTTTAGGTTCTCCATATTAAACCTATTGTGAATAAATCAATTAGAATAATTTAATCTTATTTAAATAAATAAATAAATTAAACAATTAATTTATTTAAATAAATAATATTTATTCTACAATAGGATAAGCCTCCCTAATGATCAACGACTTTCCGTATAATATAGATTTCAACATTAATCATAAAAGAACCTTTGAGTAAATAGTTACCGCATAATTCAATCCTTCCACCATACAACGTCCCAATTAAATATAAGATATGGAATTACCACAAGTCTTATTTTATTTAATTATATGTATTTCGATCTTAAATGCACAACTCAAATAATGCAAATTAGAAACTCCTTTCTAATTTCATTCTCGCTTGCCAAGGACTACCGGGTTGTCATTTATCTAATCACATAGACATTTCTCTTCTTTATTAGAAGTGGTAGATTCTTTATCGATCATACATTATCTCCACGTATAACTTATTATACCCAAGCATACCCTTTGATATACCCTAAGGGTCTTAAGGAATAAGTCAAAGTATAACTCATCATACACAAGATACTATGATGATCTCAAGTCCAAGGATTACTTGTACTACTATCACTACAGAATTCCTATCGACAGCAAATAAAACTCCATTAGGTATTCCTTAGCGAGCCAATGCTCAAAGGAACTTATTCTCTAATAAGCACCTACATACTTGCTTTTTAGTGTTCCACACAAATGATCACGAGATCAATCATCCTCATCCAATGAGCAAGCAACGATGTACCAATCTATCCTGATTCACTAATCCCCAATTTAGTAATCCAACGATTGGGAACTATTTTAGTTTTAAGCTTTCTAAGAATTTAGATCTCATTAGAATGATCATCATCATTATTCTAAAAGCATTGCTTAAAACTACGGGTTTATCACATATTATAAAACAAAGATCATGTAGATAATTAAAAGCCTTTAATAAATTAATACTTTTTATTAATAAATGAATAAGATTGTTACAAAGTATATGCTTTATCATCAAACATGATCGGGGAGACTTGTGTGCATACTTGAAACTCAATAATAATTTCTCGATAATTAATCAATTACAAACTTCTCTCCTCCATCCGACCTGGTGCCTTTGAAACTTCGTATAACTCCTAACAAATCAATTACAAACTCCGCGAACTCCCGAATAACTCCTCCAAAATACATCCGGTCCAAGGATGTTCCCTCGGTCTTTGTTCCCACTCTCCACAACATACGGCACGATAACCTACACACCCTTTTCTCAATATCTTGCTAGCTTGTGTCATAGACAGACAACAAGAGCGTCTCGGTGATTTACTACCGAAGAACACTACCTTAGTTTTCTTAGAAAGCCGAAGGTTTACACTTTTCCTATGGCAATCTATAATCGCCTTATGGTTAACCAACCAATCCATACCAAGAATTACATCGAATTCTTTTAGCCTTATCGGTACCAAATCTACCGATAACTTATTCCTTCTAATTTCTATGCAACAATCCTTATGAATATATTCAATGGGGATTATCTCTTCATTTGCTACCTTAACGTCTAAAGGTATATGTAACTTCTTAGGGATTAAACTTAATCGCTTAGCAAATTCACATGCTATAAAAGAACAAGTAGCACCCGAGTCAAATAGCATATAAGCATTTATCTTATTGACCGGAATGATACCTGCTACCACATCCGTTGATGCAACCGCATCTTGGACAGTCATATTAAACGTACGAGCTAAGGGCCTACCCACCGATGGTGTTAGTCCAGTAATGGCTAATTTACCACTATCAGAGCTCTTATTCCCCTCTAAACCCTTTTTCGGGCAATTTCTTGCCATTTGGTCCATTGACCCACAGAAAAAACATCCCTGGTTCTTCTTAGGGTTAGGACAGTTGGGTGACAAATGCCCCTCCTGCCCATAGTTGTGGCATACTGCTTTCCCCTTTAAACAAACTCCCATGTAAGACTTTCTGCATATCTTACATGCTTCCGTCCTCCGTTTGGGATCTCCCTGCTTTACCCCGGTATTCCCAAGGTTATAACTCTTTCTCTTTGGCAAGTTGCCGCTTCCGCTGGCAACTTCAGCCTTATTACCTCCCTCTAACTTACTCTTAATCTTTCGCTCTTTGTGGTACTGAGACAAAGCCTCCCCACCACCTTCAGCTATTATTGCCTTCTCCAGAATAGTCCCGTAGGAAGCACTTTGGAAAACCGATATCCTACTATAGAGCCAGGGTTTTAAGCCCTGCTCAAACCTGCGCGCCTTCCTCACTTCTGTGTCCACCTGATGTGGAGCAAATCTCTCCAATTCATTAAACTTGGCGGCATACTGGGGAACTGTCATATCCCCCTGCTTAAGTTCTAGGAACTTAATTTCCATTCTACCCTGAATGCTAGTAGGGAAATAGTTTTCGAAGAAGACCTTCTTAAACTGTTCCCACATAACAGCCTCTGTTCTATCCTCACCCTAGTGAGCCTCCCACCAGTAGTTGGCTTCCCCCTTCATCATGTAAGTCGCAAAAGAAGTCTTTTGCGCCACACCTACGTTTGTTATCACAAATGTCTTCTCAATCTCCCTTACCCATGTCTGGGCTTCTAACGGGTTCGTCGTTCCTCGGAACTCGGGAGGACCCACACTTTTAAAGTCCTTAAAGGTAGTGGTTCTTTCTACCTCGGGAGCTACAGGAATCCCACCCCCTTGGTTAAATGCAGCCGTTAATAAATTAACGAACTCTTGGATAGGGTTATTAGGACCCCCCCCCCTAATTCTCATTATGAGACTCAGCCTCTTGATTACATTATCTCCTTCTCGTCGGCATAATTCTGATTAAATAAATAAAGCTTCGTTATTATCTATTTAACTACTCGGTTATCATTTTAAATCAATAACAACCATTCATACCACAACAAGCACATTTAAATAAAAACTTCATTATAAAAATATGCTTTCATAGTCAAAACTATTTACATCATGATCCCTTAGCCAAAGGCTATTACATACTATCCCGCGATTAACTTCTACAAAAATTGGGATTTACAAAAAGACTACCCTTTAACTATACAAAAGAGGGTTTTACGTCATTACCACATACAAAAAAGATCTAACGATCTACTAACACTGTCGAACGGCATTCTCATATTTCTGATTTGCCAGAATCGACACTATATCTCGACTTATAGTATGTCGAGTCTATCCGGACTCAATAGAATAACAAGCAATTTTTAGCTTGAAATCCTCATGTCATGAGCACATTCGTGGATGTATGACATCCTAGCTATCTTCTGGTCTTTCTCAACTTGTTTCTTCTGTAGCTCAAGGACCTCATCCTTATAGTCACGAGCCTTATCAGTCATAAGCACCTTTTCGTCGTGCTCTGACTCATAGTCTGCCTCTGTAGATTCTTTCGCCTCATATAAGGCAGTTATTTCCTCATTTTATGCCTCTACCACAGTGCGCAAATGCACATTCCTATCCAACACTGCCAGATACAATGCTCTCGTTGCATTCAAAGGTGTTGGCTCCTGAGTAGGTAACATCATGTTAATCGATGTCACCTCCATCTCCTCCTCCACATCTAGCATCTCGTTAAGGTATGATGCTAATCCCATGGTCTCCTCAGAGTATTCCTCCTCAGAGATGTACTCCTCAATATCTGAGTCGTTTAGTACAACTATCGGTACCTCCGCCACTGGTATTAGTACAACCTCAACTTGGTTAACTGAGTCCTCACTTATCATTTCCATGTTTCTAAACATCAAGCTACCGGTTGACATCTACAAACACATAACATGTTGATTAGTACATAATACACAATAGTATAAGCATAAATCACATTTAATATCTTTAAGATTAATTTTCATCTTTTAATCCTTTCGATACTGAGTTATCTCAATACCTTATTTATTCAATGGACTTGAATTTTATTTCTCGGACTTTACCTTCCTTACGAGGTTATTAGCCTAAGGTTTTCCCCCCTTAAGTTTTATAACCTAAGGCTTTGAAACCAACCTATGACGCCCCCAAATTCGGGTATCTTTCAACCCGACATATGGTGCTCCACTGTACTAACATTCATATAATCATTCCATTGAAATCCAACAAAATGAATGTAATTACTATCTTATTATTACAATCAAAGTATAATTCTTCCCAGGTTCATAAACCGGTTACATCGTTCATTGTTCATAATGTATAATACATATAAACTTACTAAACTATTACACAATGCCTAAGCATCCATCTTAGCTTTGCCCTTATCTCTCTTGGCATTCTCAGTACGTTCATCTTTAACTACAGTTATATAATTCACGCAAGAAGTGAGCATGACAGATCAGCAAGTTTTTAACAAAGGATAACAGTAATACCATATTCGTGAATTATATAACAGTTCTGACATAACTAAACAATAGTTATGAAGTATTATGAATCAATAATACTTTAACAATTCACAACATCAATTCCCAAAGTATAGAATAGATTAGGAATCCTGAATCGGTCAATAGACCGTGAACAGTAACTTTCAGTTTTCATACTTGAAAAGGAGTCCACAGCACTAAGGCCATTTATCCGATAACTTACGAGCACTTCTAGGTGATCAGCCTATAGTACTCTATGTTGATCAACACTCATTCATTAAACGTATTTACGCTTTAATATTTTTAACAAACTTCATGTGCCCATCGAATAATCGATGAAAAATACTTTTGTTTGTTCATAGACAAACCTTACCTTCACATCCGTACCAATCACTTGGCATAGGATAACGTTAACATTTCTATATAGAAAGATATGAATCATAATCAATCTATATATTACGAATAGTCTAGCCGAGTTAAAATCTGGCATCGACCCTTTCTTTAAAACAAGTCTTGCAATTCAGTTCATGAATCACATAAAACTTGGCTAACATGAAAGTTTGACAAGCGTTAAGAAAACTTGCCTTTCAGCGTCTTCAAATAATTTACTCGACTGACCATAGCCTTAATAGAATCTACATGATACATTCACATAGCACACTATAATTAGCTATCAAACAACTATTAACATTGTTCCTACAAGCTTCTTTCTCTTTTACGTCTTTGTTAACTTAATATCTTTATTAAAGTCGACAAAACTTATTACCCTTCGTCCCGGTTTATTAATCAACTGACATTTATTAACCGGACTCAAACTTCGTTGATAAAGTACTAACTGTGTTCAACGTTCTTAACTCGTTAACATGAATTCCATTCCTAAGTTTCATACCATATACCTTAGTATAGGTAATATAGGAATAGCTTTAATAATCTTATGAAGTGTACAAACATTACCCCTTTAGGTCCCTGAACAAATTAAATCCAAAACCTAAATCATTGTCTAAAGTTCATCACTCATGTTTGCTAAGACGACCATTCTAGTTCTAGTTTTAGATCATGCGGCGCCAGATTAGCGATGACTAGGCCTTTCGGTCACAAGCACATGACAAGCGATGCGAGCAATGTAATCTTGCGGTTACCATTTAGCGATGAGTAATATTATCGTGTCGTGCCTATGACGCGGCGATTTGTATTATGTTTGGCCGCTACGCTGCAGACCTCGCATATCAGATTCCAACAAATTTTTTAAAACTTTGTGAAATTCCCAAGGCCATAACTTCTTCGTTATAAGCCCGATTTGGTCTGTTCAAAAGCCTACACGTCACAAATAATGTAATCTACACGTTCATATAAGAATTCGACACTTTCGAATCTGTTAACTCAAAATTCACTATTGAGTTCATTTTCTAGACGTTCGTAAACGTTAATGAGCGTTCAATGCTCGTTTTCTTTGTTTTAAGTCAGAATCTGACGATTTGAACCCACAACTCTTAATCACCCTATCTCACGTGTTGACATTGAAAACCAACGGTTTTAAGTCTCACAGTAACTTTTGACCCCCATTCCGGAATTCAACGTTTTCGACGTTAAATGTCTAATTACGTAAAATTCGCCATAACTTCGTTACTAGGGTTCTCTAAGCCAAATCATATGGAATACTCCATAGACTTCATATCTACATCCTAACCAAACAAGATGCATATATTAACGTATTGATGGAGCTCAATCGTTTATCAACAATCGATCTCAACTATCAATATTTTCATGGTTCAAAACTCTATTAAAACTTACGATTCTTATAATCTCATGACTTGTAGAGATTAAATCTATGATAAGCCATCTCTAATCCCTCATATAAGACATATACCACCCATTTATGATTCTCCAAGATAAAAGAAAAATCAAAAAGAGATGGAGATAAAAGGTAAGGATTATACCTTAAGAATTCTTATGAAACTTTCTTGGAAAACTCTATGATCAAGCTTCCAAAGTGAATGTTTTGTGAGTCTAGCTTTCTTTTTCTCTCTCAAATAATCTAGGTTAGGCAATTGAAAAACCCACAAATGGCCAAACTTGCCTTCTTATTTATAGGAAACTAGAATGTAGGGCAATTTGGACATAACACTTCCCACCTCCTGACTATTCACACTTGGTCACCAAGTAAAATGCTTGGTGACCAAGCCTTATGCTTGGAGTCCACACCAAGGTGGCCAGCCCACCACTAGCCATGGATCATCCCATGGGTTCTACCCATTCGGTGACCCATCGGATCGATCCACGGTTCGATTTTAATGAATTGGGCTTAACTAAATAAACATTGGGCCTAGACTTGGCTCAACCCACTAATCTCCTTGGGCTTGGTCATTAAATAATTGGATTAATAGAAATCCAACTCAAATGACTTAGTCATTAAGACTTAATCTTAATCCTATAATACGAATTGTATTCTACACGTATAATTCACGTATTCTCTCCGTATACTACTCGTACAATAATCATATTGTACTTCGTATTTACTCAACGTATTATATATAGATACTAAATAGTATCACCCAATGTATAACACTCGTATTGAACCTAACACCATTCCTTCTACGCATATTATTTCCTTCTCGGAAATCAATATACTCAACCCTTAGGTTTTAAGTCCGCATGTGAAAACTGCGTTTGCCATAAATGAAATATTATCAGATATTCCATCTTATAATGACATTCTATCATTACGAGTTTCTCAAAATTTCAAAATAATTCCCCGAACAGAAATGGATGAATAGTGTTTTTATAGAAATTTCTCGAAAAACAATTATTTTCATCTTGGAAATTCCAAACAAATAATTCTAGCACGTAGCCAGATTACTAACCACGTTAGCACATTCTAGGTCATAGAACGACCTTCACATAACTTACTCACAAATTAATCAATTAAATTCATTTAATTCACATAATCAAATAAAAATTTAATTGTCATAAAAATCCAATTTTCTCGGGCGTTACAGGCTTGGAACTCCTCTAGTTCCCTAGGAACTCTTCTAGTTCCCTAGGAACTCTTCAATCCCAGCAGGCTTGGAATTTCATTTAGTCCCCCCCCCCACCAGACAAGGACCCCTCAGGCCCTGGCTTATTCTTGTTGTTGTTATTGGTGCTGAGCTGCTAAGATGTCTTTAAGCTTGATCATCTTCTGTACTTAGCAGCTTGGCGTGGTCCTCTTTTTCATTCTGCTTCGAGTCTGGACCACATCTTCTCTGGTGCAGCTGATCTTCACTCTTTTCTGCTCATCTTCATTTGATGTAAGTCACAAGCACCATCACCATCTGGATTTGCTAAGTCTCTGAGCTTTTGGTAGACTTAGTCTGGCACTTAGCAATCCCTGAACCCTTCTTGAATGTTTTACAGACATGATTCTGCTTCTGTTCTTTTTTAGCTTTTGGTTTACGGTGATCTGTAGAGTGGCTCTCTTTATCTTCTTTGTGCTCTGCCACTTTTTTGAATGCTATCTTCTTGGCCTTCTCAGCTCTCAGCTTAGCTGCCATCTTCAATGGCATTCTCATCTTTGTTGAGTGAAGCTCTAGTCTGTTTAAGTCCTTCTTCAAAGCTGCTTCACTTCCACCTATGTAGTCTCACTTTCACTGAGACTTGTTCTGTTAATCTCTGGTGGAACTCGTAGAGTCAACAATAGCATTCCAATAACTCAACGATTCTGTAACTTAGCAATCATCAGCAACTCTTGATCTTTGAAGCTTTGTTGATTTATACTCCTTCCCAATCTTCCCGTTGGAAAGTAGTAGTGAAAAGCTTTTTGAATTGCTTCGCAGAACTCGAGTTATTTGGTGTAGACTGCAGATGTGACATGACATAAATTTCTGACACTACAGTCTACTGTCTCACCTACCCCATCAGAGATGTCACTTTTATTTCTCGGGCAGGTAGTCGACTTTATTACCTCCTTCTGATTTCTCGATCAGAGGTTGTCCTTTTGCATCGATGCTCTCAATAAGCTTTGTTCGAATACCAATCTTTGGGTTAAACCGTTGCCAATGCTTCAATCCTCACTTGTTCGAACTCTACGATTCTGTTTCATATCTTCTTGGACCTGATCGTAGTGTCTAGTTGACAGGCAGAGATAACACTACGATCTTGATGAGTGTTTATTAGCTCTCAAATGTGGAACACCTCTTCCTTTTCTTGTGAAGTGCTTTAACACTTCTGTTTGCCTCGACTGCTCTCAGATACTGATGGCTTAACTCTTTGTTCTGGCCCTTTTTGAACATTAAGACACTTCAGATTTGTGGCATGTCTAGCTCTCTTTCTCCTTGTGATCTCCCGTTCACTTATCATCATTGGACTGACCCAATGCTTAATCACTTTAGCGTTTTTCTTCAGAGGCTGACCAGTATCTTTGTGTACACTCCATCAGTTCCTTCTTTTTCTGGCAAACACTACGATCCTGGTTGCTTTTAAGATCGTTGTCTTCTATTTATTTGACAGCTATGAACTTGTTTACTTTCCTTAGTCAGTTACTGAAGTCTTCTTCTGATCAACTTGTGGAAGACTTCATCTCGAATGGCTTTACAACTCAATTTGGATGTTGATTGAGTTGGTGCTTAGATCTTCTATTAGCTTACATGCAATTCGTTAAGTGCTCTCTGGTTACCTTTAGGTGGGATGTATCTTTGCAGTACAAACCAAAGGCTTCGTTCCTTTGGATATTCTAGGAGTGCTCAATTATTGAGTCATGTTTGCTCTACGATCCTTCCTTGGCGCTGTGAAAACATCTGTTGAAGTCTTAGTCCTACACTCTACGATTCAGCTTCGGCTGTGCAGACACTACGACTCCGAGATCAGATCTTGACACTCTACAATTTCAATCGTTGTGCTTGTTATCTTTATCTGATCTTACTCGACTACGATCTCTACCTCTGATACGATTAGTAGATTCTACGACTCTAAGTGTAGTCTACGATTCTTGCCTTGGCTTCGACATTAGTAGACTTTACGACTCTGAGTGTAGTTTAGGATTCTTGACTTGGCTTTGGCAGATGCTTGGTTGGCTCGTAGGCATGCTGTCTCTACGATTCCGAACATGACTTCCTCAGCAGACTATGGTTATGAGGAAGCTCTACTCGACACACTACGATCCTTCCTCGTCTCTCCTGGTAGTCTACATACGCACAACATGCAAGTATATGTGTTCAACAAGTAATACAGTAATGAGTAGAGTATCGTTCCCACAAAGACAGTTTAGTAAGAAATTTAACCTCACAATTATCAATTCCCTATTAATCCTAATTTTATTAAACTATCCAATTCAATGATTAAAATTATAAAAACTAAATTATTAATGAATATACTATCACAAACAGTCACAAAAATCAAAACTGAAAATTCAACAATTAATGGAAAATTAGACTTACGATTTCACCCTAAGCTTCATTTTGATTTCTACACCTTTATTCCAATTCAACTCATTATCCCAGTTTATTAATCAAGAACACGAATGTCATATTAGCCACCTTTCGATGCACTAATACCGTATTAAGTTAAATCCACAAATTAGATAAAAACAAGTTAAACACCTTAATCAACTAACTCACTATATCTCTATGTGAATTATAATTAAAGAAGGTTAAAGATTAAGTTCCCTATTTGATTACATGCGATGTCAAGTATATCTCTACCTTAACATTCATCAAGATTCTGCTATTCACAAAATTCATGAACACATGCTATATTAACTACGTCTAGATTCGTATATCCTCTCTCGATTTCGTACAAATCCACAAAGAATTGCTGATCAGGCAATTCATAAATTCAAGCTCAAATTAATATAGATAAACTGGAAATTAGCTTATTGAATTGGAAATCAAAGTTTACAAAATCATCGTTTCACTTAAGGATCCATCATAAGCCTAACAAGTGAATTAGTTCATCATGAATGAAATAATAACTAAATAATTCAAAGAAAACATCTTTTCAATTACAAATATAAAACTAAAATGAAGAATAATGAAAAACACCCTTCACGTAGCCTAAATCTGCAATCGTCACAAAAATTTCATCAAAATCTCCCTCCAAAGCTTGCTATGAAAAATCTGGAATTAATCTCTGTAATATGCCTTGTGTGTGTTGTTAAGTTGTTGTAGTTTAGCAATTAATATCCCAACAAACAAGTCCAAGTCAAAATCCGTTGCTAAACAAAGTCCATATGCTATCCAATTGCTCATATTCAACTCCCAGCAGAGTTCAAGAGCAAGATAAGAGAGTCCAACCGTCGAGACCCCCCGCCTCGGTGGGGGTATATGCCTAAATAAGGCCTACCCCAGTGGGCACCCATTCCATAAACTGATGTTGAAGACCCCCCGCCCTGGCTGGGGTATGAGGGCAAAAAGGACCTGCCCCGGCGGGGGTATATTCTGCAATCTGATTTTTTTTAACTCCATAACTTGCAACCAAAATGCTCCAAATGGCATCCTTTCTTTGCTTCTTGCCACCTCAACCACCCTACACATAAAAGAACACGGAAACAAGAAATTAACAACGATTAAGATTGAAATGAACATCGATTCGTGAATATAAAATTCACTTATCAAAATCCCCCAAACTTAAACCGTGCTAGTCCTCGAGCACAACACAAAATAGTAGATTCTATCGTTGTGCTTGTTATCTTCATCTGATCTTGCTCGACTACGATCTCTATCATTGTGCTTGTTATCTTCATCTGATCTTGCTCGACTACGATCTTTGCCTCTGATACGATTAGTAGATTCTACGACTCTAAGTGTAGTCTACGATTCTTGCCTTGGCTTCGACATTAGTAGACTTTACGACTCCGAGTGTAGTCTAGGATTCTTGACTTGGCTTTGGCAGATGCTTGGTTGGCTCGTAGGTAGGCTGTCTCTATGATTACGAACATGACTTCCTCAGCAGACTACGGTTATGAGGAAGCTCTACTCGACACACTACGATCCTTCCTCGTCTCTCCTGGTAGTCTACGAACTCCGAGATCTACTATCTTGCAGACTACGATTCTGCCTTGATAGCTCTCGAGTTTTCCTTGACTCTCCTGGCAGACTATAATTTTTGGTGCAGTGCTTGACGATCAGACAAGCTTATCTATTACATCATAAGATCAACCTAACATGCTTGATCTTTCTATATTTATAGTCCTTGTACAACATTTCTTTTTAAGGACTTTACAAAGCTGTTTTGCTTATGTAGGATCAACCTAACACATTTGATCAATTCATTATAAGTCATTGTACTTATGTTTCTATCATCTATCAAAGGACTTTACAACTTTCTTTAATGCAAGCATACTTGCATATTATTTCATATATATCATAATCAAATCATATATAAATAGAAATATCATTCTCGTGTTTATTCATGACAATCTCCCCCTATTTGATTATGACAAAAATAATAAGTGCATATGCATGTTATGAATGCTTCTTATATACAGCGAGCAAATGTATTTCTAAAGCAGATAATCATTAATGTCATTTATAATAATATGGAATTTAATACACTATGACATTTCTATATCCTGTATCCAGAACATGCCTAATGGTTAGAGATATACCTCTTTGGCTCCATATTTGTTTTTAGGATGTCTGTTGATCAGCTATTCATCTGATTGATCTTCTTGCACCTGCTCACCCTAGGATGTTGACTTTTTTTCTTTTGTCTGCTCGCCCTCAGTTGTATGCTTCTTTTCTTCTTCTTCTGGCTCCCCCTTAGCCTTTGCAAACACAGGCTCGTCATCCTTTGGCTCCCCCTCAGATGATGACCCAGCTTCTTCTTCTGCTGTCTTCTTCTTTGTCTTCTTTTCTTGTTTCTTTATGCTCTCCTTGCCCTTTCTTGAATGCCTCTTACTGCGCCTCTTTCTATACTTCTTTTTCTCCCCCTTTTTGTCATTAATAACTTGAGAGAGTTGTTCCATGTTGGACATAAGCTGCTCCATCAGATGAGAGGAGTTACCAACTCCAATCTTGAGTTCTTATTGACTTAACTCAAGTTGCATAGATAAAGACTGATTCATGTTGTCAATCTTGTCAGAGAGGGCTTGAATTTGGTCTTCATTGGCCTTCTGTGCTCGTAGAGCTTATGTATTCTGATCATGTATGACCTTCAGATAAATGTGATCTCTCTCTTTGATTTTGAGAGATACATCAGCTATAGTAGCTTGAAGTCTGTTATGAATTGAATTATCTCCTTCTGCTACCATCTTTGACTCTTCATTAATTTGAGATATCTTTTCAACCAGCTCATCAAAATTCTTTAATAGTTCCTACTCCATAGGAATTTGGTCATTTGATTGGGCAGCCTCTTGTTGAACACCAGATTGGACTATGCGATTTTCAACCTTAGACATATTTTCAAAAGTAGTGAGAATCTGAAAAATCATTGGATACCAATCGTTATTGGAGAATGAAAGAATGTTAGATAGTTGTGCTTGGCGCATGTGCAGAGGCTCCTTATTTTGGACTTGAACACCATCGATGGTAGAGTGAATGTACTTCTACAATTATCTCCTGGCCATAATCCTTCTGCCTTCAGAGTCCACTCTACGATCGTAGGGAATATAGTGATTGCCAATATGTCGGTAGACTTTGTAATGGGGTTGGTTTTTGATCATCATTGTTGCAAACTTCTTCACCTTGGGGAAGGTCTAAGACACCACTTCCAGGCTTGGAAACTGAGAGAAGCAGTAGTTGAGGTAACTTTGATCCATTTCAGTATGTGCCTTTTGTTGGGTAAAATCAATATACGCACAACACGCAAGTATACGTGGTTAACAAGTAATACAGTAATGAGTAGAGTATTGTTCCCACAAAGACAATTTAGTAAGAAATTTAACCCCATAATTATCAATTCCCTATTAATCCTAATTTTATTAAACTATCTAATTCAATGATTAAAATTTTAAAAACTAAATTATTAATGAATATACTCACAAACAGTCACAAAAATTAAAACTAAAATTTCAAACAATTAATGGAGAATTAGACTTATGATTTCACCCAAAGCTTCATTCTGATTTCTACACCTTTATTCAAATTCAACTCACTATCCCAGTTTATTAATCAAGAACACGAATGTCATACTAGCCACCTCTCGATGCACTAATACCGTATTAAGTTAAATCCACAAATTAGATAGAAACAAGTTAAACACCTTAATCAACTAACTCACTATATCTCTATGTGAAATATAATAAAAGAAGGTTTAAGATTAAGTTCCCTATCAGATTACATGCGATGTCAAATATATCTCTACCATAACATTCATCAAGATTCTACTATTCACAAAATTCATGAACACATGTTATATTAACTAAGTCTAGATTCGTATATCCTCTCTCGATTCCATACAAATCCACAAAGAATTGTTGATCAGAAAAGCCATAAATTCAAGCTCAAATTAATATAGATAAACTGGAAATTAGCTTATTGAACTGGAAATCAAAGTTTAAAAAATCATCGTTTCACTTAAGGATCCATCATAAGCCTAACAAGTGAATTTGTTCATCATGAATGAAATAATAACTGAATAATTCAAAGAAAACATCTTTTCAATTACAAATATAAAACTAAAATGAAGAATAATGAAAAACACCCTTCACGTAGCCTAAATCTGCAATCGTCACAAAAATTTCATCAAAATCTCCCTCCAAAGCTTGCTATAAAAAATCTGGAATTAATATCTGTTATATGCCTTGTGTGTGTTGTTAAGTTGTTGTAGTTTAGCAATTACTATCCCAACAAACAAGTCCAAGTCAAAATCCTCTACTAAACAAAGTCCTTATGCTATCCAATTGCTCATATTCAACTCCCAGCAGAGTTCAAGGCAAGATAGGAGAGTCCAAATAGTGAGACCCCTTCCCTAGGTGGGTTACCCATCTCCATAAGCTGATCCCGTTGAAGACCCCATAAACGATGTTGAAGACCCACTCAAACAAGGGTAAAAATAAGGCAAAAAGGGTCCACCAAGGGGGTATATTTTGTAATCGATTTTTTTAACTCCATAACTTGCAAACAAAATGCTCCAAATGACGCCCTTTCTTTTAGCTTCTCGCCACCTCAACCACCCTACAAAAAATAACATAAAAGAAAAAATGGACACGAGAACAAGAAATTAACAACGATTAAGATTGAAATGAACATCGATTCGTGAATATAAAATTCACTTATCAAAATCCCCCAAACTTAAACCGTGCTAGTCCTTGAGCACAACACAGAACAAATATACTATATAATGAAATGAAATGTAACGAATCTATTCTATATACTTTCGAATACAACAATATTATAGAATCAAAATTATCTCATTGGCCTCAGGGAAAACAAGTGAACTCTACAATATTAATCACCAAAACCAATCAATAATTCCTTATTAGTTCACAAATCTTAAACCATTATCACTGGTATAGTGTGCGTGTGTGTTCAACATCCATGATAACTGATACGGACTCAAATTCAATACATAACCAATTTCTTAGAAGGAATCATACAACGCAAACTTAAAAATTTCAAAAATAGGCAAGTTTCAACGAAATTCAGACATTTACCAAACTAAAGGGATCAAATAAAGTATTCATGCTTTCTCTTTTTTTATTAAATTGACGGGGGTCCTTTGCTCTTATTTCCCATCTTTTTCATACTTTTTTTTCATAGATAGATGGTTGGTGAGTGCGTTTTACGCTCCATCTCACGTTCGTGTTTATGGGGAGTATATTTTCCTCAACCCAGCACAAGACTCAACTTGTTTTTTTTTTCTCTTATTTTTTTTAGATAAACTGAAGCTTATATACCCTACCTTTCTCCCCCAAACTTAAGTTCTTGTCTAATTCGTTGTTTTCACTTCTTATCCTTGTCATTTTCTCATTCACCCTATCATTGTCCTTCAGAAAATCTTTATGTATCAATTTGAACTAACCAGTCAACACAGATGTTGTTAGCGTGCTAACCTTTTTTATACCAGTTTCAAACAAGCACAAGATTCGATTGATAACAGAAACTATATCACAGTTCTAATAATCAATGCTGTATTTGTTAACTTAATCTCAATCTCATCATTGGCCCAAAATAACATGAACTATAACACTGCTGGAAATATGCAAACACAATATGTAACTAATTGTTTTTTTTTGTTTTTTTAGATAAAAAAGCAAACATAACATGACATGACAAAATGCAAACATAAGATGACAAAATGTATAACCTAAGTTACTATGCAACTATGTAATTACATGAATGAAAAATCACAAATCCTAAATTGATATGCAAAACTAAAGTGTGATGACATATGCAAACCTAACTAATAACATTGTGCATGAAAACATGTAATTAAATCCCCCAAACATAAGTGATATAATGCCCTCATTGGATGGATAATCGCAATTAAGTGTGTGAGGACTTCCCTGGAATCGCTTAAGTCTGAGGAGGTGGTGGTTGATCTTCTTCCTCGGAGTCACTGGGAGGAAACCTTGGCATTGGCATGGGCTGCTGATATGGAAATTGTGCAGCTGGATTAAAGCTCTGAAGTGTCGTATTGAGTGAAGCGAAAGACGTGTTCATAGCGTCAAATATGTGGTCTTGCCTCAATGCTAGTCACCGCATCTCTCGACGTGCTGCTTTGTTGTGTGCATCCATTTGACGTTAAAAGTCAAGAAACTAAGGACTGGATAAGGCCTCGGACTGCGATACCTACTCAGTTCCTTGATCTCCCATAGTTTTGTCCTCATCTTCTGAGGTGTCTGCAGCATCAACTTCGTCCTCTGAAGCCGATGGAAAAATAAAACCCAGACCTCGAAGATGGGAATCACCTCTGGCCCACACAGAATACTGCACTATCATTCTTGAATCTAGTAACTGTAGCGGCATCTGTGTGGGTTCATCGTCAGACCATCTAACACCCGCTTGGCGACACAACCCACATATGAGTGATTGGTGTTTCAAGCCACCTGAAAAGTTTCCTCGTAAGCATCGGCAGATGGAGAAACATATTATGGCCCCAACATCAATGATGAAGTCTTGCACAATTGTGTACAACGGTAGTACCTTCTCTTTGGTCACGTCCGATGTGTGTTGGGACGGATATAATTTAGCACATAAGAAAGTATACCAAATTTTACCATACCGACTGAGATCTTTGCTATGGTAAACTGTGCCTCCCTTTCGAACTTTGATCCACGTTGTTCCCGACTTAGTCATTTCTTTGAGTATCGCTTCACAGTCCGGATCAAAATCATGTAGGTGGGCATATTGGCATTATCGAGGCACTCGTAATTGATAATAGGTGTTGATGGCATCGACGCTGAAAGGGACTAAGCGATCCCGCACATAAGCATTGTAGGGGGCTTTGTCCTCGGCGTTCGCATAGAACTCCTTGACTATGTTGACCACGGTAGGTTCCGGTTCTTCGATGAATTTGTTCCAGCCCTTATGATAAATTTGCTGCATCATTTCCCCATTGACATGATCCGGTGCCAACCCCCGCTCCGGTGTAAGGGCTTTTGTCATCATATAGTCGTACCGATCGGCGGCGGCGGTACTTACAAATTTCCGGTGATCAAAGGTCCGTGTCAGTTGTGCAGGCCTTGAACTTTCTTCCCTTTGTTGTTTCGATGTGGGTTGCAAAGCCATTGACTCTCGAATGCCTTAATCACAGTATCTCCCCCCAAACTTGGTTCACACAAACTAACGAACACTTGGTGTGCACAGAAAATTCTTCCCCCAAACTTGTCGATTTTATGTGGCAAATTGGATGAGAGAAGATGAATAATTTGTAGTATTTTGCTTCACACTCAATTGCTTGCAATTTACCTCTATGGACGCTCTAATTCGCAGACTTGTGAGATGTAGTTGAAGAGTTATGAAGAATTTGAGTTGTGAGGGTGTGAATATATATAGGGATGGTGTGATGTAAGGGAGTATTGGATTGGCGTGGTGGGGAGAAGTAATGGAGTAGTGGAAATTGTGGGGTTGAAGTGGGTGTAATGGGTGCTGGTTGGAGTTGTGATGGAGGAGGAATAGGATTAATTGATGAAGTAGTGGTGAGGTTATGTAATTGGGGAAGCAACCGTGTCTAACAGCCGAATAAGTCTGTTGCGTTTTAGGACCCCCACCCCGGTGGGGGGTATTAGGCTTAGGAAGCCTGCCCTGGCGGGCATGTAATCTGCTAACTGACTTTGGGGACCCCCGCCCCGACGGGGGGTGCAAGGCAAATATAGCCCGCCTCAAGCATGCATGCCTTCTTATTATTTTTTTGGAGACCCCCCCATGAGGGTGCAAACTAAATAGGCACCAAGAAGCACATGCTTCGCTAACTAACTCTTTTTTTGCTCTTCTTTTCTTCATGCTATGCCATTTAATGTACATTTTCCCATCCTGCAAGCCATGAAACATACAAGTTATTAGATTATTGATCACTTGGAGCATGGTTGAGAGATTAAAAAGACTTATATAATGTAATACCTACCTAATGAACTTATTATAAACTATAATCTAACAATTATAAATGAAAATACGAAAAATAAACGTATGATTGGGTTGCCTCCCAATTAGCGCTTGATTTTAAGTCGTTCAGTCTGACTACTTCCTGTTCATGGTACGTCAGATAATGTGATGGCGATGACATCGGTGTTGGACTCGCCACCCAAATAGTGCTTTAATCGTTGACCGTTGACCTTGAAAGTTTCTAAGGGATTCCGGCTGTAGAGTTCAACGGTACCATGAGGGAACACCCTTTTTATGGTGAATGGTCCCGACCATCTTGACTTAAGCTTGCCTGAGAACAATCTCAACCGTGAGTTGAACAATAGGACTGATTGCCTCGGCTCGAATGTTATTTGCATAATTTTCTGGTCGTGATATCTCTTAACCTTTTCCTTGTATAACTTGGAGTTCTCGTAGGCTTGAAGGCGAAATTCATCGAGCTTGTTTAATTGTAGTAGTCGCTTTTCCCCTACAGCTTCTTGATCAAAATTGAGTTTTTGAATCGTCCAATTAGCCTTATGCTGTAACTCGACTGGTAAGTGATAAGCCTTTCCGTACAGTAGTTGATATGGTGACATCCCGATCGGTGTTTTAAATGTAGTCCGGTAGGCCCATAGTGCATCATTCAACCTGAGCGACCAATCCTTTCAATTCGGGTTTACCACTTTTTCCAAGATTCTCTTAACTTCCTTGTTCGCCACCTCAGCTTACCCACTAGTTTGGGGATGATAAGTCGTCACTACCTTATGGTTGACCCCATACCTTGCCAATAGAGCTGTAAACGATTTGTTGCAGAAGTGACTACCTTCATCACTTATGATAGCTCTCGGCGTGCCAAACCTCATATAAATGTTCTTTTATAGGGATTTTAGAACCACTTTGGCATCATTCGATGGGAGTGTTGCGGCTTCCACCCATTTTGGGACGTAATTCACTGCGAGCAGAATGTACTGATTGTTAGGTGACGAAGGGAATGGCCCTAAGAAATCGATGCCCCATACATCAAAAATCTCAACTTCTAGAATTGTTTGTAGATCCATCTCATTCCTTTTCGATATGTTGCCCACCCTTTGACATCTATCACATGTTTTAATAAATTGGTGGGCGTCCTTGAATAATGTAGGCCAATAAAACCCAGATTAAAGCACCTTTACTGCTGTCCTCTCACTACCATAATGTCTGCCATATGCAGATGAGTGACACTCATGTAGTATGTTCTTCACTTCACTGTAGGGCACACACCTTCTAATCATTTTGTCGGCACACTGCTTGAATAAATAAGGTTCGTCCCACATGTACCATTTTATGTCATGAAAAAATTTTCTTTTTCTGTTGTCTTGTAAGATCAGGTGGGAGAACGTTGCTTACTAGGTAGTTCGCATAGTCCATATACCATGGAAATTCTGTATTTATCCTAAACAATTGCTCATCTGGGAATGACTCATTGATTGCATACTTGTCCTCTTTCTGTTTATCATGATTTTCCAGCCTAGACAAATGATCTGCGACTTGGTTCTCTGTCCCCTTTCTATCCTTTATTTCTAAATCGAACTCTTATAAAAAGGAGAATCCATCGGATAAGGCATAGCTTAGCATCTTTTTTCGTGATTAAAGTACTGATCGAATAGCCGAATGATCTGTGTAGACTATCACCTTAGTCCCGATCAAGTATGCCCGGAATTTATCGAATGCATACACCACTGTAAGAAATTCCTTTTCCGTAGTTATGTAATCAATTTGAGTCTCCGTGAGTGTCTTGCTTGCATAATACATGGCGTGAAATACCTTCTATTGGCGTTATTACGAAATAGCCCCAACTGCATAGTTGCTTACATCACACATTAGCTCGAAAGGCATATTCCAATCCGGTGTGACGATTACGGGGGTTGTAGTCAACTTCTTCTTCAACAACTCGAAAGCCGACTTACACTCCTCATCAAAATTGAAAACATAATCCTTCTCTAAAAGACTGCACAAAGGTTTTGCAATTTTAGAGAAGTCCTTTATGAATCTCCTATAGAACCCAGTATGTCCCAGAAAGCTTCTAATTCCCTGTACTGAGCTCAGTGGATGCAATTTTTTGATTATTTCTAGCTTAGCTTTATCAACCTCCAATCCTTGAGCCGAGACCTTGTGACCCAAAATTATGCCCTCCTCAACTATGAAGTGGCATTATTCCCAGTTAAGTACAAGGTTTGTGTCTTTGCATCTTTGTAACACCATCAACAAATTCCCTAGGCAAGTATCAAAATCGTCCCCATAGACAGAGAAGTCATCCATGAAGACTTCCATGTTTTTCTCCACCATGTCTAAGAAGATGGCCATCATACACCGTTGGAAGGTAGCAGGCGCATTACACAAATCGAACGACATTCTCCTGAATGTGAATGTGTCGTATGGGCACGTAAATGTAGTCTTCTCTTGATCCTCAGGAGCGATGATAATTTGATTATAGCCTGAGTACCCATCCAATAAACAGTAGTACTCATGTCCTGCTAATCTGTCCAACATTTGATCAATAAAGGGCAGCGGAAAATGATCTTTGTGGGTTGCCTTATTCAACTTCCTGTAGTCCATGCAAACCCTCCAACCTGTCACTGTCCTAGTCAAAATTAGCTTATTGTCCTCATTCTGTACCACGGTCATTCCTCCCTTTTTTGGCACACATTGAACCGGACTAACCCACTTACTGTCAGAAATCGGGTAGATGATATCGGCATCCAACAATTTTAGAATTTCGTTCTTTACAACTTCCTTCATAATGGAATTGAGTCGTCGTTGTTGCTCCACCGTCGGTTTTGCATCGTCTTCCATCAGAATCTTGTGCATGCAAAAAAAAGGCTGATTCCCTTGATATCTTCTATCGTCCATCCTATCACTGATTTATATTCCCTAAGCACCCTCAACAACTTTTCTTCCTGCAAGTCGTTAAGTGAAACAGAAATAATAACAGGTAAAGAATTTGAATGGCCTAAATACGCATACCTGAGGTGTTTAAGGAGTGGCTTAAGTTCAAGAGTTGGTGGCTCTTCCAATGACGGTTTCAATTTGATTGTTAGTTTTTCCTCCGTGTGCAAGGGTTCAAATGGTGCTCTGAATCGGCTAGCTCATGGAAATGAGTCTAACATCTGCAAGTAATCCACAAAATCTTGCCCATCAAACTCTTCATCCCCCAATAATGTTATTTCCAATGGATCGTTGACCAAACTCTTGCCCATGTCTTCACGGATTATCTGCTCAATAATGTCCATCCTGAAACATTCCTCTTCATCCGTAGGGAATTTCATGGCCTTGAACACGTTAAATTTAATTTCTTGATCTTGGACTCTCATAGTAAGTTCAACATTTTTATACATCAATGAGTGTCCTACCTGTCACCAAGAAAGGTCTCCCTAGGATAATCGGGATGTTCTTGTCCTCCTCAAAATCCAGAATGATGAAATCCGCGGGGAATATAAACTTATCCACCTTAACCAATATGTCTTCTACTATGCCTCTCGGATATGTGATTGACCTATCCACCAACTGTAGTAAGATGTTCGTAGGCTTTGGAGCTGGCAAACCCAATGCTGTGTAGATTGATAACGGCATAAGGTTCACACTCGCCCCCAAATAACATAAACACTTATTAAATGACATGTTCCCGATCGTGCACGGAATAGTGAAACTCCCTGGATCTTTCAACTTCGGTGGCAACTTTCGCTGTAAAACCACACTACACTCCTCTGTTAATGCCACTGTTTTGAAGTCTTCTAATTTCTTTTTCCTCGACAGAATCCCTTTCATGAACTTCGCATAACTTGGCATCTGCTCTAGGGCTTCTCCAAACGGGATGTTAATCTGAAGTTTCTTAAAAACTTCCAAAAACTTCGCGAACTACTTATCTAATTTCTGTTTCTGGATGCTCTACTGAAACAGCGGTGGAGGATACACAACTGGCTTGTCATCTAACTTTGTTTTCTCACTATGCTTGTCCTCACCCTTATTTTCTTCATCCACTTTGCTGTCATCAATTTTATTATCCAATATAGCTGAATTTTCTGCATCTCTACCAACTAGATGTTTTCCACTCCTCAATGTGATTGCCTAACAATGTTCATGGTTTCCCTTCTAATTTCTCTCGGTGTCACTGGGTAGAGTCCCTTGTAGCCTGTTATTCAATGCTAAGGCAATTTGTCCCATCTGATTTTCCAAATTCTTGATGGCCATTGCTTGGTTTTTCATCGCTGCCTCATTGCTTGTTATGTATTTTGACAACAACTCCTCTAAATCTGATTTCCTTTCTTGATGTTGAGCCTATTGTTGATGATTCTGAAAACCTGGGGGATATGATGGTCGTGGAGCTTGATGTTGCTGATTATTACTCCACGAGAAATTTGGGTGATTCTTATTCCCCTGGTTGTAAGTGTATTGCTACATATTCTGTGGACCCCTATTATAGCTACCTACTAATTGCACAGACGCTGGATTGATTGTGCACTGATCTGTAGGATGGTCACCCACGCATAATTCACACACAACCGCAACCTGTTGTACCTGTGCCCCTGTCATAACTTCCAACTTCTTGGAAAGTGTTGAGATTTGTGCTTATATTGCTGTCACCCCATCTACTTTTAACATTCCAGCTGCCTTTGCCTGTGTCATTCTTGTTGTGGGCCACTGGTAGTTGTTAGCTACCATGGTCTCAATCAAATTGTAGGCCTCCTCATAACTCTTAGTCATAAATGCTCCACCCGACGCTGCATCAATACTGGTCTTGAGATTCCCATATAGTCCATTATAGAAAGTATTCATTTGCAGCCACTTAGGAAATCCATGATGCGGGCACTTTCTGAGCAACTCCTTGTATCTCTCCCATTCCTCATATAATGATTCCCCATGTTGCTGCTCAAACATCGTTATCTCATTCCTCATTTTTGTAGTTTTCGCCAGTGGGAAAAATTTGGCAAGGAATTTCTGAGCTAAGTCTTCCCACGTAGTTATCGATCCCGGTGGTAGAGAGTGTAACCAACTCTTTGCCTTGTCCCATAAAGTGAATGGGAACAAGCGAAGTCTCACGGCATCATCCGACACCCCGTTATACCTGAATGTGTCGCAAATCTCCAAATAGCTGACTAGATGTTCATTCTGATCGTCATTTGCCAATCCCCCAAATTGGACTGAATTTTGGATTATCTGAATCGTCCTAGGCTTGATTTCGAATGTGTTTGTAGCAATTGCAGGCCTGGTGATGCTCGACTGCAGTTCAGTCACCTTGGGTGTAGCGAAGTCCCTCAACGCTTTCTGATCTTCGTCTGCCATTACCTCTTCTTTTTCAGATTTTTCAAAGTCTTCCCTCGTTTCCTTGATAAACTTACTTAACCTCTGGAACCGTTTCTCAATGTCGTCCTCAAAAGGCAGCAAGTCTGGATTTTTGGACCGAGTTTGCATAAACCACTTCAAAAACCTGAAATAAGAGGAGCAAAACAAAAAAAAATGTTTAAGTAAAATTGGACTAATTAAACTATTATTGTAAAAATATTAAGCTCTATAGTAAATCAATCCTCGGCAACGGCGCCAAAAACGTTTTGGATAAAATCTACATACGCACAACATACAAGTATATGTGGTCAACAAGTAATACAGTAATGAGTAGAGTATCGTTCCCACAGAGATAGTTTAGTAAGAAATTTATCCTCACAATTACCAATTCCCTATTAATCCTAATTTTATTAAACTATCCAATTCAATGATTAAAATTATAAAAACTAAATTATTAATGAATATACTATCACATACAGTCACAAAAATCAAAACTAAAATTTCAACAATTAATGGAAAATTAGACTTATGATTTCACCCTAAGCTTCATTTTGATTTCTACACCTTTATTCCAATTCAACTCACTATCCTAGTTTATTAATCAAGAACACGAATGTCATACTAGCCACCTTTCGATGCACTAATACCGTATTAAGTTAAATCCACAAATTAGATAAAAACAAGTTAAAAACCTTAATCAACTAACTCACTATATCTCTATGTGAATTATAATTAAAGAAGGTTAAAGATTAAGTTCCCTATTTGATTACATGCGATGTCAAGCATATCTCTACCTTAACATTCATCAAGATTCTGCTATTCACAAAATTCATGAACACATGCTATATTAACTACGTCTAGATTCGTATATCCTCTCTCGATTCCGTACAAATCCACAAAGAATTGCTGATCAGGCAATTCATAAATTCAAGCTCAAATTAATATAGATAAACTGGAAATTAGCTTATTGAATTGGAAATCAAAGTTTACAAAATCATCGTTTCACTTAAGGATCCATCATAAGCCTAACAAGTGAATTAGTTCATCATGAATGAAATAATAACTGAATAATTCAAAGAAAACATCTTTTCAATTACAAATATAAAACTAAAATGAAGAATAATGAAAAACACCCTTCACGTAGCCTAAATCTGCAATCGTCACAAAAATTTCATCAAAATCTCCCTCCAAAGCTTGCTCTGAAAAATCTGGAATAAATCTCTGTAATATGCCTTGTGTGTGTTGTTAAGTTGTTGTAGTTTAGCCATTAATATCCCAACAAACAAGTCCAAGTCAAAATCCTCTTCTAAACAAAGTCCATATGCTATCCAATTGCTCATATTCAACTCCCAGCAGAGTTCAAGGCAAGATAAGGAGTCCAAAGTTGAGAGACCCCTCCTCGGTGGGGGTATATGCCTAAATAAGGCCTACCCCAATGCACCCATTCCATAAATCGATGTTGAAGACCCCATACAAGCGGTATGAAAGAAAAAAGAGCACTTTACGGGGTATATTCTGCAATCTAATTTTTTTAACTACATAACTTACAACCAAAATGCTCCAAATGACGTCCTTTCTTTGCTTCTTGCCACCTCAACCACCCTACACAAAAAAGAACACTGAAACAAGAAATTAACAACGATTAAGATTGAAATGAACATCGATTCGTGAATATAAAATTCACTTATCAAAATCCCCCAAACTTAAACCGTGCTAGTCCTCGAGCACAACACAGAACAGTATATTCTATCGTTGTCCTTGTTATCTTCATCTGATCTTGCTCGACTACGATTTCTATCATTGTTTTGTTATCTTCATCTGATCTTGCTCGACTACGATCTTTGCCTCTGAAACGATCAGTAAATTCTATGACTCTAAGTGTAGTCTACGATTCTTGCCTTGGCTTCAACATCAGTAGACTTTACGACTCCGAGTGTAGTCTAGGATTCTTGACTTGGCTTTGGAAGATGCTTGGTTGGCTCGTAGGCAGGCTGTCTCTACGATTCCGAACATGACTTCCTCAGCAGATTACGGTTATAAGGAAGCTCTACTCAACACACTACGATCCTTCCTCGTCTCTCCTGGTAGTCTACGAACTCCGAGATCTACTATCTTGCAGACTACGATTCTGCCTTGATAGCTCTTGAGTTTTCCTTGACTCTCCTGGCAGACTATAATTTTTGGTGCAGTGCTTGACGATCAGACAAGCTTATCTATTACATCATAAGATCAACCTAACATGCTTGATCTTTCTTTATTTATAGTCCTTGTACATCATTTCTTTTTAAGGACTTTACAAAGCTGTTTTGCTTATGTAGGATCAACCTAACACATTTGATCAATTCATTATAAGTCATTGTACTTATGTTTCTATCATCTATCAAAGGACTTTACAACTTTCTTTAATGCAAGAATACTTGCATATTCATTCATATATATCATAATCAAATCATATATAAATAGAAATATCATTCTCGTGTTTATTCATGACAATCTCCCCCTATTTGATTATGACAAAAATAATAAGTGCATATGCATGTTATGAATGCATCTTATATACAGCGAGCAAATGTATTTCTAAAGTAGATAATCATTAATGTCATTTATAATAATATGGAATTTAATACACTATGACATTTCTATATCCTGGATCTAGAACATGCCTAATGGTTAGAGATATACCTCTTTGGCTCCATATTTGTTTTCAGGATGTCTGTTGATCAGCTATTCATCTGATTTATCTTCTTGTACCTGCTCACCCTAGGATGTTGACTTTATTTCTTTTGTCTGCTCCCCCTCAGATGTATTCTTCTCTTCTTCTTCTTCTGGCTCCCCCTTAGCCTTTGCAAACACAGGCTCATCATCCTTTGGCTCCCCCTCAGATGATGACCCAGCTTCTTCTTCTGCTGTCTTCTTCTTTGTCTTCTTTTCTTGTTTCTTTATGCTCTCCTTGCCCTTTCTTGAATGCCTCTTACTGCGCCTCTTTCTATACCTCTTTTTCTCCCCCTTTTTATCATTAATCACTTGAGAGAGTTATTCCATGTTGGACATAAGCTGCTCCATCAGATGAGAGGAGTTACTAACTCCAATCTTGAGTTCTTGTTGACTTAACTCAAGTTGCATAGATAAAGACTGATTCATGTTGTCAATCTTGTCAGAGAGGGCTTGAATTTGGTCTTCATTGGCCTTCTGTGCTCGTAGAGCTTATGTCTTCTGATCATGTATGACCTTCAGAGAAATGTGATCTCTCTCTTAGATTTTGAGAGATACATCAGCTATAGTAGCTTGAAGTCTGTTATGAATTGACTTATCTCCTTCTGCTACCATCTTTGACTCTTCATTAATTTGAGATATCTTCTCAACTAGCTCATCAAAATTCTTTAATAGTTCCTACTCCATAGGAATTTGGTCATTTGATTGGGCAGCCTCTTGTTGAACACCAGATTGGACTCTGCGATTTTCAATATTAGACATATTTTCAAAAGTAGTGAGAATCTGAAAAATCATTGGATATCAATCGTTATTGGAGAATGAAGGAATGTTAGATAGTTGTGCTTGGGCAGACAAAGGCTCCTTATTTTGGACTTGAACACCATCAGTGGTAGAGTGAACAGACTCTACAATTATCTCTTTGGCCATAATCCTTCTGCCTTCAGAGTCCACTCTACGATCGTAGGGAATATAGTGATTGCCAATATGTCGGTAGACTTTGTAATGGGGTTGGTCTTTGATCATCATTGTTGCAAACTTCTTCACCCTGGGGAAGGTCTGAGACACCAGTTCCAGGCTTAGAAACTGAGAGAAGCACCAGTTGAGGTAACCTTGATCCTTTTCAGTATGTGCCTTTTGTTGGCTAAAATCTATATACGCACAACACGCAAGTATACGTGGTCAACAAGTAATACAGTAATGAGTAGATTATTGTTCCCACAAAGATAATTTAGTAAGAAATTTAACCCCATAATTATCAATTCCCTATTAATCGTAATTTTATTAAACTATCCAATTCAATGATTAAAATTTTAAAAACTAAATTATTAATGAATATACTCACAAATAGTCACAAAAATTAAAACTAAAATTTCAAACAATTAATGGAGAATTAGACTTATGATTTCACCCAAAGCTTCATTCTGATTTCTACACCTTTATTCAAATTCAACTCACTATCCTAGTTTATTAATCAAGAACACGAATGTCATACTAGCCACCTCTCAATGCACTAATACCGTATTAAGTTAAATCCACAAATTAGATAGAAACAAGTTAAACACCTTAATCAACTAACTCACTATATCTCTATTTGAATTATAATCAAAGAAGGTTTAAGATTAAGTTCCCTATCAGATTACATGCGATGTCAAACATATCTCTACCATAACATTCATCAAGATTCTACTATTCACAAAATTCATGAACACATGTTATATTAACTAAGTCTAGATTCGTATATCCTCTCTCGATTCCATACAAATCCACAAAGAATTGTTGATCAGGAAAGTCATAAATTCAAGCTCAAATTAATATAGATAAACTGGAAATTAGCTTATTGAACTGGAAATCAAAGTTTAAAAAATCATCGTTTCACTTAAGGATCCATCATAATCCTAACAAGTGAATTAGTTCATCATGAATGAAATAATAACTGAATAATTCAAAGAAAACATCTTTTCAATTACAAATATAAAACTAAAATGAAGAATAATGAAAAACACCCTTCACGTAGCCTAAATCTGCAATCGTCATAAAAATTTCATCAAAATCTCCCTCCAAAGCTTGCTATGAAAAATCTTGAATTAATCTCTGTAATATGCCTTGTGTGTGTTGTTAAGTTGTTGTAGTTTAGCAATTAATATCCCAACAAACAAGTCCAAGTCAAAATCCTCTGCTAAATAAAGTCCATATGTTATCCAATTGCTCATATTCAACTCCCAGCAGAGTTCAAGGCAAGATAGGAGAGTCCAAATTGGTCGTCGAACCCCCAAATTTTGGGGTATATATACTAAATAAGGCCCACCCCAGCGGGCACCCATTCCATAAACTGATGTTGAAGACCTTCATACAAGAAAGTATGAAAAAGGCAAAGGGCTTCATCCCGCGGGGTATATTCTGCAATCTAATTTTTTTAACTCCATAACTTGCAACCAAAATGCTCTAAATGACGTCCTTTCTTTGCTTCGTGCCACCTCAACCACCCTACACATAAAAGAACACGAAACAAGTAAAAATGAACATGGAAAAAAGAAATTAACAACGATTAAGATTGAAATGAACATCGATTTGTGAATATAAAATTCACTTATAACCTTTAACCAAGGCATCCATTGGAAAAACCATCTTTCTGGAGGTACTTCTGGTGGTTCATTCGAGACGTCCACCACTATTCTCCTGTTAATCCTAGTTGGAGAGAGAACATGGTAGTATTCGTGTTCCTCTGATTCCTGATGTGCAGAATCAGAATCTTTCTCCATTTTTTTTTCTTTCTGAGCCTGACACATTCTGATCAGATTCATCAGTGAATCCTTCTTTCTGAATTTCATTTTCAGAACCTTCTTCAGCAAAATATTCCTTGGATTCATCTTCTTCATTACTAGTCCCATCTTCAACACTTTCTTCCTTTAATTCAGATTCATCATCACTTACTTCAATGATTGTAGTAGAGTGATCACTTTTCTTCTTTGAGGCAAATTTTGCTAGTAGTCTGTAGCTCTTTCTTCTCCTTGGGGGTTCAGTTATGGGAGAGTCAGATTCTTCTTCCTCTTCAGACTCTGAGGACTTTGAATCATCAGGCAACCTTCTTTGTCATTCAATATTGGTAGGGACATATCTTTCTTCTTCCGAATTAACATCATTTGACCCATCATCTGGGTTTGTTGGAGCATTTGCATTTGGAGATGCAGTTGGGTCATCTTATAGCTTTTCTTCATCATTAGAGTGAATGCTCTGAGATTTTACCATAGGGCTTACATATTCTTTTTCATCAGCAAGGTTTACACTTTTTTTCATGAATTCAGCTTCACCTTCATCGCTGGATTTGTTCTTTGGGGACTCAGTCTTGAGACCATCAGTTACCTCCTCTTCTTCTATCTCCACGTCCTCTTCTTCTTCAAATGAACTTTCTTGGGAAACTGGGGCTGGCTGGTTTACCACCTTAACTTTCTTCCTTGATGGCCCTTGAAGCAGTCTATTGCTTCTTCTCTTTTGTGGTCTCTGGTGCAGTTAAGACCTTTTCACTTTCATCTTTGTCTTCGGTGGAGAGACTTCTTAGTGGAGCCTCAGTTTTCTTTATACCCCTGGATCTCTTCCTTACTGGTGTGGCTGCTACTGGTGCAGAGTCACCAGACTCAAAACTTTCCACCTTTTTTGCCTTCCTCTTCTTTACAGAGACCTTGCTTCTGCTCCTAGTTGTTGTTAGCTTCCTATTTTCCTTTGGGTTCTTCTTCTAGTTCACGAACAGCTGTGGAGACATTACTTTATAAACATTTAGAGGTTCTCCTTCATCATCCTTGATTTTGCCTCCCAGCTTCTTCTTCATCACAATACTCAACAATCTTCCATGAAAGACCTTAGTCAGGGGTCTATCAGTAGACTTCTTTATCTCAGCCTTTTCTATCCATTTAGATATCTGATCAAACAAGATAGCTCCAAAGTTGATTCGCTTCTTCAAACTATTGCAAACATAATCTTCAACTGCTGCTCAAGCACAGTGTTATGTGCAGTATCCTTGCATAGTATACATTTTCCCACTATTTTAGTAAGGAACTCGAATTCCTTAGGAAACTCCTTTTTCTTCATGTCCTTCAGACTAGGGTCCCTTTGGTACCCCATAATCTCATTCGCTTGCTCAGTGTCGATCTCATCAAGGTTTATCAATCTTAGGTCAGGAAAACCTAAGCATTGATTGATATCGGATGATTTCAGCTTTAGAGTCTGACCTTTAACCTTGGTAGAAAGGGTTCCATCATTTATGGATGCATTTGAGTAGAACTCCTTAACCAGTTCAGTGTATACTCGAGTGCTTGCCTCAAGATATTCTGAAAATCCAGCTTTCCTCACAAGTTCAAAAATGTCTCTGAACTTCTTTTCGGACTCTTCAAACGACTTGGTTCCGAGCTGAATGCCAGTGATTACTCGCCAATATTCCATTTGAATAGTTCGAGGAATATGGGTATTTGATTCAGAAAGATTTATGAGAGATAGCTGATTGTGATCAAGGCTCTGAGGGTTTAATTAATTTTGGCTTCGAAGAGGATTCTAGGGTTTGAAAATTGGAGGGAGAGAGGTTTGATAGTTTCTGATAACTGTTTACAGATTTTGAATTTGTCTTTATGGCAGTTTCTTCTGACTCTGCAAACACTGTGATGTGTAAACTAGCCATTGGTTGCACAATGCCCAGTAATGAGCTGTAGCTCCCCATAACCTTTTTAGTTTTATATTCCTTTTAAGAGAATAAGAATTACTGACGTGGATTGACCGTTAACCTTTTTGGTTCGTAGAGTATCTTGGGGAGGTAGCTAATGACTCTACGTTCCTTTGTTGACTCAACTATCTTTTTCTGAGAGATGTTACCGTGGTTGGTTTTGACACTAGTTCTTATCTTAAAACTTTATAGCTCAACCACTGACGTACTTTATGAAGGCTTTGACAC
Organism: Panax quinquefolius; assembly: GCA_020205615.1. Lineage (NCBI taxonomy): Eukaryota > Viridiplantae > Streptophyta > Magnoliopsida > Apiales > Araliaceae > Panax > Panax quinquefolius. The sequence goes on along the minus strand of CM035153.1, from coordinate 39,608,739 downwards.
TTTTCTTCAGCATGACATCTTTCCAATCAGCATTAGACCTTATTTCCTCATACTCTAAATGGTTGAGCAATTATTTGGTTCTTCCGAGCTCACCATGAGTTAGTGTGTTCTGGTAAGACCGCGATCGTCGAGTCTGCTTCTACGATCGTTGAGATTACACCATGATCATTAAGTTCTCTTCAAACTCTACTCTACGATCGTTGACTGTCTTGGTCCTTGAGATGAACTTGACTAAGCAATCCTTCTAGGTTAAGGTAGCTTAGGAAGAGCCAACCTCTTAGATTTAGCTAAGGGTCAGGTTTGTCCTTGAGGCGCTTTCTAGATGAAAAACTTTAGAAGTGAATTGCATTGATATCACATTAGGCGCTTTCCAGGTTTTCATTTCAGATTCTATCTCCCCTGTCATCATGATTTCTCCATTGCTCATCTCCTGTATTTCAGATATCATTCTAGAATACAGCTTCAAAACAAGGGTTAATTTAACAAATTAACATATCACATAATATCCCGATATTATGACTGACCAACAAATAAGCTTAGGTAGGACACACTAACGAAGGATTTACTCATCTCTCCCCTCCTAGTTCTAATCTCGATCTCCGCTAGAGATCATATCCCTAAGCTCTGATACCAACTGTGACGCCCCCAAAATAGGTCCATTCCATCCAACCCATTCTGAGTCGCCAAATATATGGTACGGAAAACAACTACAACTTTATTATAACAATTGTCGTGCAAAATACAACAACACATATCTTTGTGAGTTTGGATACAAATATATACCAAGCTGTAGTACGTCACAATGACACCTTACATAAAGGTATAGTCAAAACCTGCTTTTAGAAATTAGAATCTTTGGGAGTGCTCAAGGAAACCTTCGTACATGGGAGGCCATGCTTTTAGGTTATGGTAGATATCATATATGCCCGCAGAATTATCCTTGGTTGACCTAATAGACCCCAAAGAAAAACGAGAAGATTACTATCATATTCTTCCCAATGGTGAGTCTTCTCTTGACATATCATTATCTCCACTCGCTCTAATTGGGTATTATACTCCAAACAAACACCAAGATTATATAGGTAGTGCTTGTAAATATACTCGACAAGTGGATGTGCACAACCTTATCTTATGATAACACGAGTTTGTATGTCATTAGACATCTTGTATGATAGTGGCAAAACACCCTTCCAAAGTTAAATTCACCTCACCCTCAACATCTATAGACCACCACTCTATTCCTCGCTATCCCTTTCAACCCAAATACACTTTTATTACCTAAAAGGAATTATGAAACAAAAGGGTGAGCACAACTAGCTCAATAAAGAATATTATGACTAAAGATAAATAAATTATCAATAGTCTTCATCGAGAATAAATCGTAGATTTAGAACATATGGTAGATGATAAAACTTTTCAACCATAGTTGCGGAAACGAGCGATCCATTAGAAGAGTCAAATAGACCATAAAATCTATTATCTTCTCCATGTTAAAAGTCCACCAATAATGTTTTATCCTCAGTAACATCAATCAACAATTCCTCATCCACAATCACGTGTATAACTTATAATCGTAATTGTAGTTCTAAATTCCTTTCCTCATCCAAGACAAAGATAATTTTCATCACTTGTCTTTACAGAAACATCAAAGATCATGGTTATACCAAATCACGGTTCATGTTCATAATCATACTAATAAATTCATCTTTGCACCACTACCAAAGATATTCATCAACAGCTCATCTTTACACTCCGTGCTAAAGATATTCATCATGAGTCATCTTTGCATTACGAGCCAAAGATATTTATCAATAATTCATCTTTTACTACAAAAGCAAAGATATTCATCAACAGTCATCTTTGCATTACGAGCCAAAGATATTCATCAATAATTCATCTTTGCACTACGAGCCAAAGATATTCATCAACAAGTCATCTTTGCACTACGAGCCAAAGATATTCATATATCAAAGAAATACATAATCATTTCGAAGTTATATAACAATAATTATAACCATGTTGATCAATTCACCTTTGCACTTAAGCTAAAAATATTCAATTGTAAATTCAATGGTCATGATCATACCACCAACAATTCAACTTTTGCACTCATCGGCCAAAGAGAACCTATGGTCACGATCATACCAATAATCTACCCATCTTTACACTCAAGTCAAAGAGAAATATCATCATTGTGGTTATATAAGAATGTTATATAAAAACAATATAATCAAAACATGGTTTTAATTTCAAGAGTAAGATTCATAAATCAACGATAATTTGGTCGAGAAGAAACCAATTTGTCGTGAATAAGACCCGTGTTCGTATATAATACCGTATACGTCAGTAAGTAACCTCTATTACCTAAAAAGATAAAATTTCATAATAAAATTCATATCCATATTTATAACACCTTAATCCAAATTTTATAAATCACTTAGAAATCTCATAATCTAATATTATTAATATTATAATAATATTTTAATCATTTCTTAAACTTATAAACAATTTAATTAAATTGTTTACACTTTACTAATTAATGCATTTAATCATCATAAAATGCCAAACTCATAAGATTTCATCACCAATAACCAAAACCCTCATCAAAAATCTGCATATACCTCATATATGATTCTCAAGCCATAAAATCATATTTTCCAATTTTCTTACTTCACATAACATATTTAATTCATTTACTCATAACTAGAATATTTTTATGAAAAATACCAAATCAGTTCCAAAAATATTTCTTTTCTGGAATTTAGCATAACATAGTCCCATATTGAACATATATTTTCTCTAAATTTTAAAAATTCATTTACTATTTTTCAAAATGGCCAAAACCACCGAATATTTAAACATTTATCATAAATTATACTTTTATCCAAAAATTCTGAAATTTACACGGTATACTGATATTATATAGATGTACTCCCAATAAAAATTTTATCAATTTTGGAGTTAATCACAAGGAGTTATAAATAGTTATTTTAAAATAGTCTTTTCTCATAAAATCCATAACTCCTAATCTATACATCCAAAATCGCCATTTTGGACACACTCTACAAAACTCATCAAAATATCATTTCAAATTTTTCCAGAATTTTTTGAAGGTTCAGAAAATTTCGAAACTAAAAACATAATAACCCTTAAAATCCCTTACTATCCCTTACCTCAAAAGAGCGCAAGATTTCCGACCGGAATAATTATTGAATCGAACTTGCACCATATAGCAATACTCAAAGTATACTCAAAATACTCACAAGAATACGCTCAAAATATCGAGAGAGAAATAGAGAAAACTTGAGCTTACGGTGTGATTTTCAATTCTAACCTAAGTACCCTATTTATAGAAATTGCTTAGAACACCAAAGCGTAAAATTGAATATAATATTAATATAATTATACAAATTTTCCTTAGCCCACCTTTTGGTCAAAAACACCAGCCACACATGTTAATGATGTCCAAAAAATACAAAAACATTTTTCTAACAAAAATAATTTAAACTCCAAAATCAATTCACACCCGATATATCGAAACTTCAATAATTCACAATAAATAGCTCTTTTATCAAAAATTCAATCTCGTGACTTTTTATAGGAAATTCAATTCTCTACAACTTTGCGTAAGAAAGTTTTTCCAAATTCCAAACAAAAATTAACCGAAATCCACAAACCAAGCGATTTTATAAAGTTTATAATCAAATTTCTATTAATAATTGTGTCCACCAACACACAAAACATGTGTTAAACATTTAATGCCACAAAATACTCTTCCTCCTCATATACTTATATATTCCACATTCATTGTAAAAATATCACCATTAATATATTATTAAAATAATATATTTAAATGAATTATTTTATCAGAAAAAGATAAAATATTAATTTTCAACAATTGTTATTTTAAAAATTTTCTCCATCTATATCCACATAAAATCAATATTTTCCTCATCATAAAAATCAATAATTAATTATTCACAAATAATATTACATAATCACAATATTAATAACCAGCACGGTTCCTGAGAAAGAGGGGCTTTCAATAAGAATTTCTCCTTCTTCGGCCCAAGCAATTAGGTGACCAAACCTCTCCTTAGACAGAACTTTCTAGGCATTGCCAATAATGTTATCCAATAATATTATTCAGATAATATGAATTATTGCTCCGATAATGGAAAATACTGTGCCGTGACAATTATTGAAACAACAATAATATAAAATATCAACGTAGCAATTATTGAATCAATAAAATAAAATATTGAACAGTAATTACTGTAACAATTATTGAGTAATGCCTTCTTACGAAAAAAAAAAAATTATCATGCTTCATGAATAGTACTCGTGAATAGTAACTCGTGAATAGTAACTCATGAATAGTAACTCGTGAATAGTAACTCATGAATAGTAACTCATGAATAGTAATTAAAAAAATTGAATACTTTTATTTCATAAAATTCGGGGTCTTACAAGATACATGTTTGAGAGGTTCTTCTTTTTTCTCTAGATAGGCATTTCTTAGCATGTATGGCCTTTTCATCTTTCCAGGCTGGTGGATGTTTGGCTCTTTTCTATTGATGTCTCTTGAGCTTCCTAGCCTTGTAACAACCCGATATTTTCTATACAAATAAATTAGAAATTTTGCGTATAAATTATTTATTTATTTTAAATAAGGGGATTATGTGCCAAGATAATGTGTGTATGTATTTATGTGATATATTTATTACATGAATGATTTTAAATAATTTTATTTTAGAATTATTGATTGTTATAAACTATATTATTATAATAATTAATTTTATAGTAGAAATGTTTTATTAATTATTTTCCATGAAAATATAATCATATATTATATATGAAATGATTTATAGAATTATTATAATAATTATTTTATTATATGAATTTTAGTACAGATTATTAAGTTAATTATTTTAACTTAATTAATAATGTTAAGTATAATGTATAAATCGATATGGAATTCAAACCCTAATTTTGGATTTTGATTAAGGCATGAGAATAATAATATAATATTAATTATATTTTGATTTTTCGATCTATAAATATGTACTATATATGGGACCGAAGCAAGGGTTGGTCAATTATGGTGTTATGTAACAAACCCTTGTATTACTGTGTGAAACCCTAATTACAAATTTTAGAAACTAATTTTATTTTATTTTAAACCCTAAATGAAAGCTTCGTAACCTAATTATACATTAGGTGAAACAATTAAATAACCTAAGGGTTATGGTAATAAGGAAATGTTAGTATTTAATATGTGTATTAACTTAAGTGGATAATCTTGTTATTTCAAGTGACTAATAATTTTAAACTTATTTCTAGTAAACCTAATTAGGTTATGAGCTAAAGTCACATGTATAAGTAATTACATTTCTTAAGATTGGGAATGGAAACCCTAAATAAACAATTTGGGTAGAATATATTAAAATTGTTAGACTATGTTCATTACATGGCCCAAAACAATTAAAGGAGAAGCCCAAAAGAAATAAAATGTAAACCAATACTTAGCCCACTTGATTAAGGGTATTTTAAACTTTTGATTGATCAAATTTGTGCATTAAAATAAAAGCAAAATGGAGGAGATAATGGGGCAAGGGGGACCGGCCAATTAGGCCTTTTTATGGCAAGAAGATTATGCTAATCAATGTCCATAAGAAGAAGTCTTACACACAAGTACATGTGTGTCAATCTCCCATTGGTTGCAAATCTATTAAGCGCCTTTAATCACATGATTAGGCTAATTGAAGAGATAAGGCATAGTCTTTTATCCATGGGACAATTAAAGTATGGGGGATTTTTTTAAAGATAAAACCTCCCACTTTCCCCAAATCAAGATCTTCACTCTTTTTTCTCTCGTTCTGAGATTTAACAGTGCGATAGTACTTAGGGTTTTAGTGCAAAATTGAACAAAGATTTTGAACTATCAAGCTTAATCAAGGTATAGGATATGGGATGGTGAGGCGGTTGGTGTAGTCGTGAGCCGGAGGACCGAGATCGAACAATTCCGGGATTCTTGCTATCATACGCGGTCGTGGAGAAGTAAAGACGAAGAGGAGCTCGAGAACAAGCGTCTAATAGCCGGTGTGCTTCACCAGCGGCGTTTCTTTCTTAGGCCTCGCTATTGTTAATCAACTTCTAATACGTGGCTATTTCGTCCGGATCATCGTGGATAACGAAGGTGAGGAGTTTTTTTTACTTGTGTTCTTTGGCTTTATTTTCATTTTGTTTGATTTATTTTTTGGCTGGAGGAAAGGCATTAAAGGAAATCTTAAGATTCGCCAACAAATTGTTTGCATTTTTTTTCTGTTAGGAATATTTGTTCATTTGTTACAGGAAATTTTCATTTGTTGGTTCTTGAGGGATCTATGTCTATATTATTTGGTAAGCACAAAAGAAATGTTATTTGGTAAGAATAGAAGCTTTATTTGATTCTAAAGGAGAGATTGATGGTTAGGATGTGGCAGTCAATAATGAAGGAGATTCAACGCCTTGTGAATGTGTATTCAACACCTTGTGAATGTGGATTCCATAATTTCTGTTTGGAACCACCATTGTTGAAAGAATGTAATAACCTCCAAACCACTAAGTTGATAGTAATATCTGGATTTTGCTTCTCAAATTCCGCATTTCTTATTTGCGTATAACTTTTTTCTTCTTCATGTTTATTTGGGTCACCCACCTTAATGGCATTGCCAAAAGCTTTGTCAATTAAGCCATTGGTGTATACCTATGATTTCCTTTGATTTGATTTAATACAGTAATACACGATCTATATATACATATTGTATACACTACTGTTTGCTATTTTGAATAGCTGATAGGAACCTCGCATTGTGTCTTTAGCTCATTTAATTCCATGTCTCGCGTGTGTATCAAACGAGTGATATATTTGTTAAAGTGTAATACTTGTAGACCATTTTCATGAAACTTTTGACATTGATTTGTTAAGGACATTATGCTAATTTTTGGCATGTTTAGTGGAAGTGGATGTGTTCTGTCAATCTATTCTTTGTCCATTTGATGGGCATGGCTTCTTGTCACTGTGTTCATATTGTGAATACATATAAGTTGTTCATTACCAGAAAATGGCATATGTTTTGTAACCTTCGTGGACTGGAATCAACTACAATCAATATGTGTTAGAAGATTAGTTAAAAATGTCTATCTTGTTTGAATGTTAAGTAGATCATTGTGCTTGAGCAAAGCTTTATTGATGGCCATCCTAAAATTAGCTTCATGCTCTCTAACTTGATATTAGTGCGAAGAGGCTCGACTTGGTAGCGGTTTGTTTGAATCAATTTGGATCGAATTATATTGCAAATCTGTCTTTAATTGCCTATTTAGTCATACTTGCGACCTCTTGCTTGAATTATTTAAGAATTGGGTTCTAGTTATTCTTATTAATTTGCACTACTAGAAAATCAAGATATGGCGACGAGGTATAGCGACGGTCGAAGCGTAACCAGTAAATGAATAGATATATATAGCGACGGTCCACCGTTCATCGGCCGGCTTCAGTATAAGCCTCTCTGAAGGTATTCTATTCCGAGGTCACAATATGGTAGTGTGGTAAAATCATGAAACCCCGATTTAATTATATAATAATGCATGTGTAAAATTTAGGGAGGAGGGAGCAATTATATGAATATCCGAGTGGTGGGAAGGGACTTGGCATAAATCTTACATATATACACCTTTTTTGTTTTGTTTGAGTGAACTGGAGTTTGGTTGGTATGCATAGATTTTTATACACAATATCATTCGATGGTTGTTCAATTTGATTTAGGGACATAATATTATGGATAAGATGTGGATGGAATTACCAAGATATTCTAGAGAATATCTTGCGAGCATAGAGATATTTCTCGGACTTTGGTTTGAAAAAGTGGGCATGGTAACGGAAGAATTCCTTGCCCATGTAAGAATTGTGTAAATGGTCGATACCGATTCGAGCTACTATTCGTGAACATTTGATTTGTGATGGATTTATGTTTGGCACTACACGAATTGGGTGCATCAAGGGAAGATGTGATTGTCGGGGATGTGAGTAATGATGATGTTCACGAAGAACCATCACAATCCGAAGATGAGCATCGTATGCCTGAGATGGTAAATGATATATTTAGGGATCACGGTGTAGATTAAATTAATTTGAAGCTTCAAAATACCAAAAGTACATGTCGAGGCCAATCAACCTTTATATCCTGGATGTGAAAATGAGATGAATCCTTTCATTCGTTGTATGGCTTTTCAATCATAAAATGTTAGCAAATGGACTGATGTGTCCTTTGATGGATTGCTCCGTAAGTTCAAGTCATCATTTCCATCATTTGCAAACTTGCCTAATAATTTTTATGAAATGAAGAAAATGGTTGGAAATTTAGGGTTTGGTTATGAGAAGATTGATGCGTGCGAGAATGATTGTATGCTCTTTTGGAGGAGAATGAAAATTAGAGTCTTATGCAGTTTGCAAATCATCGAGATGGAAGCAGGCATCGAGATGGTTGTGTCGAGAAGACACAAATAGATACAAAAACGAAGAGGAGCAAAGTAGGCGTGAAGCAATTACGTTATTTAGCGTTAATTACGAGATTGCAGAGGCTATTTATGTCTCAGTAGAAGCGCAAAATACATGATGTGGCATCATGTAAGCGACGAAAAAGATGGAGTGAATCGTCATCCAAATGACTCTGCGACTTGGAAGCATTTGGATACAATGTACCCTACATTCTCTCAAGAACATCGAAATGTAAGACTTTGATCGTCCCAATCGATGGCATGAGTCCCTTTACCCATGGGTCACCGTATAGTATATGGCCAATGACAATTGTTGTATATAACTTACCACCATGGATGTGTATGAAGCAGGAGTATTTTATCATGCCTTTGTTAATACCTGGTCCAAACTCTCCATGTAATGATATTGACGTGTATATGCAACCTTTAATTGAGGAGTTGAAGATACTATGGAGTAATGGGGGTTGAAACGTATGATGATCATCTAACGGTACAAAGTTCCAAATGCGTGCGCAGACCTTTGTTGTGGACAATTAGTGATTTTCCAGCTCTTGCTATGTTGTTTGGTTGGAGTACTAAAGGTAAGTTAGCTTGTCCATCATGTCAAATGAACACTCGTTCTTGTAGATTGCAAAGTAAGGAATGTTATATCGGGCATCGTTGTTTTCTGGAGTCGGGTCATAGTTATAGGTTTGATACACGAAGATTTAACGGAGAATGTGACCATAGTGAAGCTCCGGTGGTGCCATCAGGATTTGATATTCTTGAACAAGTTAATGCTATTAATGTCACTTTTGGAAAGACACCCACTAGCACGAAGACCATTCCCCATGACTCAAAAACATAATTGGAGGAAGAAATCTATTTTCTTTGAATTGCCATATTAAGCGGAACCTTTTGTTACGCCCACAATCTAGATGGAATGCACATTGCCAAAAACATTTGTGATAAATTTGATTGGGACATTGTTGAGTGTGCAAGGAAAGTCAAAAGATAATTTAAAAGCACGATTGGACTTGATGACAATGGGTATAAGAAGAGAGCTCCATCCAATACCCGCAAGCAAGCAAGCAATTCAAAGTACCTTTTTACATTACCGCAAGCTACTCAATGTCTAAGAAAGAAAGACATGATTTCTTGCAAGTGTTGAAAAATGTTAAGGTACTGATGGATATGCTTCAAATATTTCACGTTGCATCAATTTGAAGGGGCAAGATCTCGGTCTTAAAAGTCACGATTGCCATATTTTAATGCAACAATTACTTCCAATAGCAATACGATGTCTTAACTTGCCTGTACATATACGCTCAACAATAATTGAACTTTGTAACTACTTCAGAGAATTATGTTCCAACTATAACACATCGGAAGATTATGAACGGTTGAACAAAAAATTCCGTTATATACTTTGCAAGCTTGAGATGGTGTTTCCTCCTGCTTTCTTTGATATAATGGTACATTTGTGTGTCCACCTCTCATTTGAAGAGGCGAAGATAATGGAAATGTTAAATATCGACAAATGTGGGCTTTTGAAGATACATGGGCAAGTTAAAAGGGTATATTCGCAATAGAAGTCGTCCGGAAGGGTTGATTGTAGAAGGGTATATTCTTTGAAGAATGTGTTACATTTTGCTCAAGATATTTGAGTCAAAACAATCTTTGCATGGAAACGAGTTGGAAGAAATGAAGCTGGATATGAACAAGGAAAAGAGATTCTCTCTGTATTTAGAAACATAGGTCGATTTCTTAATGTCCCAAAAGTTTGTACTCTATGTAGCGATGATGTCAAGAGTGCACACTGTATGTGCTATTTAATTGTCAGAGGGTTGAGTCATATCTAAGGTGAGTAAATAAAGAATGACATTTATTGTTCAAAATATTAATAACTTATGTTAGCCAGCTAGCTATGACAAAAAAAAATTTGTTTAATTTGTTTATTTATTTGTAGTATTTGGCAAGATTCATATATGTTGCGACGTGGAAAGCGTAAGCAAAAAACCGACGCCAAGGAAAATTGACAATGCTAAGAAAAGGAATTTCTGAATGGTTTAAGAATTATGTAAGTACTACATTATTTGAACGTAATTTTATGCAAAATTTTGTAATGGTTATTAATAATAAATGGATGGAATTTGCTTATATCGCTACCATTTTGTAGATGGCAACTATGAATAACGATGCTTCAAAGGAAGTTCAAGCTCTTGCATTTGGCCCAAATTTGATAGGCGGGAGAGAGATGGTTATTTGGTAAATGGGTATCGATTCCATTCGACAAGTTGTGAGAGTAAGAGGAGAACGCAGAATAGTGGGGTATATATGGTAGTAGAACTACTCGTGGATATTCATCTGCTAGAGATCGAAATCCTAAGGAAGATGTAGTTGAATACTTTGGTATTTTGGAAGATGTTGTTGAATTAGATTATTATGGATCTGGCAAAGTTGTTCTATTCAAATGTAAGTGGTATGACAGTTTAGCACGTGATAGAGGGGTCAAAACTGATGACTATGGCTTCACGCTTGTAAATCATCAAAAGTTTGGTTCAACCGATGAGCCCTTTGTAATGCCTCGCTTTCGGTTTAAACAAATATTTTATGTTGATGATCAAAGGGATAACAATTGGCGTGTGGTTATACGAAACAAAGCCGAGAGATTTATGTGAAGATCTTTGAAGTAGATTACGATAGTGACGATTTACCCAATACCAATGAAGAATTCATCACTCCGATTCAGAAGTTGATATTGAAAACATAAATTGGGTTAGGAATGACGTTGATCTTTGAATTAGTTGAAAATGGACGAAAAAGACCCAGGAAAGTGGCGAAAACTAGGATCTCAAATTGATACATCTCGTTTGAAAAGACGAATGATTGAACATATTGTTGATGAAAATGAAGATGAGAATGGAGACGAAGACGAAGACGAAGACGAAGATGAAGGAGAAGATGAGGGTCCCAAGATGAAGAGGAGGGTGATAGTGAGGAAAATGAAGATGGACGAAGAATGAAGAGGATAAACATCACAATTGATAGATCTATTTTTTACACTTTGTCCATTTTCTCCAAAAGAGAAACCGTTACACTTTGATAGATCCGTTTTGATATTATATCTTGGTGCTCCTTGTCTTATTAGCTTTTACTTTGTTTTCTACATCATCTTATTAGTGTTTTAAACACACTTCTTTGTCAACATTTCAATGTAAGTAGATTTGAAGATCAAATTAGACTAAACCGGAAATTAAATGGACTACCTCACGCCTCCCCTTTACCTTGGTGTCTACAAATTTCTCACGTATTAGCTAGCCAACTTATTTTCGATGTATTTCATTTGGATGTATTTGTTAATTTTGGGGACTTAGTTTCAGATTTAACTAATAACCGTGAAAGCTCTCTTGTTCATTAGATTTAACTAATAACTTTTCTTACGAGTGTCACATTCATATTTTTTGTTTCTCGGGTTGCTTTAATGGCTTCTAATAGAACGTCTAGATCTCGTGCTAACTGCTTCCAATGGCCTTAAATTAATGATAATGAGATCCATGCCGATGAACCACATATAGAGGAGGAAAGTATTCATGAGAATGTTGAAGGTACCATGCATATATCTACACTTATACTTGCATTGTCATGAGAATTAACTTGGTTTTTCATTTGGCGTAACTAAGAAAACAGACTATAAATATGTATAAGATGTGGGACTTTTGCTCCACTTCTTGAACTCAAATTTACCACAATATTGTGCTTCTTTATTGAACTCACCCAACAGGTCTTATGGTAAACATGGAGTAGTAGTTATAAAAAAATAAAAAAAAATCCTGATTCAACTTAAGGATTAGATGTGTAGGATTCTAGTTGAGTTAGGGTTTGGTTTAACTTTGGTAGCCATAGGTAGTAATGTTACTCCTATAGGAGGTCCTATAGGATGGATTTGGTGGTAGTAGTGCTCCTGGTTTCCTTTTTGATGTTACTCCTATAGGTTCAATATGACAACATTAACAGTTTGTTTTGACATTGAAATTTAAAGTTGTCCATCATTCATTGAACTGTATTTTAACCTGAATGTACACCAACAGCGGTGTTTCATGTTTCGTAAGTTTTAACCAGATTTGATTATTCACCTTGGGGTTTGATGGGAATATGGGTTCCTAGATACTTTTTGCTATGAACGTGTGTCTAGGTTTGATGTTTGATCAATCCTGTGTCTTAGCAGAGACAAGTACAAAGCTAAATTATCGGCATGGCCAATATTTATTTCTTTATTCCCCATATTCATTTGTATTAAAAAAGTTTGATGCGAATGGCTTCTTGATTTGATGTTTGAACTTAGTCTGGAACATCTTTGTTGATAAAGCAACTATCTCATGGGCCGATTAGATTTGGGGCACACGTGATCAAATTGGTTAATTTGTGCGTGGAACTAAAGAAGGTGCGTGAGCCGCCACTGCCGGAAGATGACACATTCTAAGAGAGCACATTCATGCCATGTCACCGGGCCAACCTCTAGGGTAATGACATGTGGACAACAGATTGTGAGTCATGTGACTCAAGTAAACACCTGCCTTTCTTCGATTGTGACACTTGGCAAGATTATACCACCTGTTGGAACTTAGTTCTTGGAACTCCCACGGGTTCGAGGGGCCACTTCTGATTACACTATTTGGGTTACCAAAGAAGGCTCATTGGGACTAAGTATGGGATCATTACTTAAGGTATTGGATCGTGATTAGGAATTTATGGGTTGTCGAGAGTTGGACTAAGAACTTAGTCTTTTCCTCTTGACCGAGAATGGCCATGACAATGCATGGGTCCCACTTGGGCACGTGACCCCTACGTGGTACGTGACCAAGGCAATGTCAATAATGCTAAGTCATTCTCCCATATTTTCCTCTCATTATAATTTTTTTACCTATCAAGGCAATGTCAAATATTTTGGAAGTAAGTAGTACAAAAGATTCTCGGGATGGTGTTATTCTTGTAGTTTTCTCCGTAGGCTATTGAAGTACATGTATTTGATAGTCTCAGGGTCGATGACTGTGTGATAAGATTTTGATAATTATCGACTTTATATATGCATAGACTGAATGTTGTTTTCATTACTCGTTCCCAAAACACCAAAATTTTCTAGCCATAGGTAGTAAATGTTGAAGGTTCTATATGTTCAATTCATCTTTTGTTCAATACATAGTTCTTGATTCTTTCTCTCTTTTAGGTTCTCGACCTAAGAGGAAGCGTGGACCAACGATGGGAGCAAAATTATGGTCAAATATCGATGCACCCAAGAAAGTAATTTATGATGCAAATGGTCAACCTGTTGGGGGAGAGGCCAATAAGTTAACCACTTTTCTCGGGTGTCTTGCTCGCAATGGAGAATTTTTTCCAATAAGTACTCCAACATGGTCCAATATGACAGAGGCTAACATGACAAGGGCTTGGGATGAAATTCAGGTTATTAATCATACCATTTTATAGAATTTGACATTAAGCACATTGAAACAAACTAATATATGTGTAAATTTGTTTGTTGTAGAAACGATTTACCACAGATCACCCCAATGCTAAGAGAAAACGGTGACTATCATGAACAATAGGTGGAGAGATTGGAAGTCTAACTTAAAGAGTAATAATTTTGTGCACGGTGACCGTGCCAAATCGATAGCGAATACTATCAACAATGATCGAGTAAATCCTAATCAATGGGCTGCGTTGGTTGATTATTGGCTAACGATAATGCAACAGGTTATGTTTATTCTAATTTATGTATTATCAATTCTTACTTATTGTTATATATTATTATTAATTTATAAATACATACAATGCGGGATATAGCAACAAAAAAATTGTGAAAATCGGAAAAAAATTGTTGGTAGGTCATACATTGGGCACTAAATCAATTCCAAAAAAGAAGCAATGAATTGTAATATTTGATGTTATTTCAATATTTTTTTATCGTTAATCATGTATTAGACTTTTATAAATAGAGTATTATTATTAATTATGAACTATTTTTTGTTTTATTTGTAGTACCAAATAAATAAAAAAGAGATTGATCGAGCAGATATGTATATACAGTCCCACACTCGAAGTGATAACTCAATTTTACCGGGAGCATCCTCGAATGTGGTACGTATTTATCAATCCTCAAACAATGGGTTTTTTTAACTCTTTATCCTCATATGTGTGTGTGAGTTTGTTTTAGAGCATTCATTTACATGAATTTAAACTCGCCTTTTCGATATACTAAATCTTGTGATCCCTACAAGAATATAGTTAAGTCACATTATGGAGGCACCAAGAAAAACTTCCTACTTTAATATGTTCCTAGAAGCATAGACCTTTAATTTGTTCATTAATAAATTAGTCACTAAACTAGAGTATCAAATTCCCAAAAGATCAACAAAATAAATTAGTAAGCATAAATAGAGAGACCATTTCATTTTATAAAAACACAGACGAATGAATAAATTAAATTGAATGATTCTACATAAATAGTTGCCACGGCTACTATATTACACACTAAATTAATGTCATTGAACATGTTGTATATGGGACAAAGCAATGCACGTCCAACCTTATAAGTAGAGTCAAAATAGCCATACATGCGATTCAATTTAAACATATGATGTCATGAACTTGACATTTATCGGACTAATTCTCTCCCCTAAGATCGGGAATGAACAACTCGGAAGACTTTTCATAGCGTAAAAAGAATATCGTGGAAACAATATCACATAGACCTCAACAAATATAGTGTTACTTCTCTTCTAGTTTGTATTAGTGTAATTATTTTAATTTTCAAGCTATATGTTTGTTGTTTGCATATAGGGTATGCAACCAATGAGGAAGAGCAAAGGGAAATGTGGCAATGATGAAAAATCAATCTCTCACTCTTTAAAATTCAATACTCATTGTTGTAGTGTAATTATTTTAATTTTCAATACTCATGGAAGCTAAATACAAGATGGTATCTCAAGAACAATGTCTAAATAGGTAACCAATATAGAAAAAGAAGGAACATTTAAGTAAGTGGAATAGAATATCTTGTAAGTTACTTTCGAACAAGATTAAAAATAATAATAGAATAACATAACAGAATTACTACTATTATTTGCTACTCTTCTTTAAGTTATGTTGAATTGCCTTGTATATTTAAGTTGCCTTGTATATTTAAGTTGTGTATAATTTGCCTTATATATTTTCACAGAAAAAAAATTATTGAGTTAAAGAAGACTCGAGAATCGATCGGTGAAAGCAAAGAGTACAGAGACGGAATGATATACTTGCACAAGTTCTTGGACCAGAGCGACATGGTAGACTTCGACAAGGTGGAGTTGGTGCCACAGCTACAAACACTTGGGGCCTCGTGACACAAATAATGAGGTACAACGTGAGAATCAAGAATTGAAAGTTTGAGTTGAAAAAGTGCGGGAAAAAGGAGATGATATTGCAAGGAAAGTGGATGAACTATTATCAATTATGATGAAATTTATGAAGAATTCATCGGTTCCAAATGCTCAATCCAACAATCGGTGTTGCTTCTCTCACTTCACTTATACTTAAATTTTTGGGGCTATCATTATGTTTTTATGGATTAACAAGTTCACTTGATAATTAATTTGTAGGATCGATACACGTAAGGAGATAATGGTGATATTAGCGGATCAAATAATCCTATAGAGGACCCGTGACATGTCACGTCTTCTTTGAAATTTGTTATATGTAACACTTATTTTTGATGAAAATTTGTTAGATGTGATACTAAAAATATGTTAAATGTCTTTGTTGGTTATGTACTATTTTGATACATAATAATGATATTTTGGATGGTTATGTATATTTAGATGATATTATACATTAATAGACTTTATTTGTTTTATTCTTTTAGTTGTAAATGTTATATTGATTGGATGGTTGAATGTGGTTATGTTTCTTAACGTAAAAATAAATAAAAATTATTGTATATTATTATTGTAATAACGACCGTATAGATGTTTTAAAATTTTTGGGAATATATAAAGCTTTCTAAGAATTTAGATCTCATTAGAAAGATCATCATCATTATTCTAAAAGCATTGCTTAAAACTATGGGTTTATCACATATTATAAAAAACAAAGATCATGTAGATAATTAAAAGCCTTTAATAAATTAATACTTTTTATTAATAAATGAATAAGATTGTTACAAAGTATATGCTTTATCATCAAACATGATTGGCTTGTGTGCATACTACTTTCACGTTCTGCCTATAGTTTACTTCGTAGCGGTTGATCGCTTTTACAACTTATTTACTTTTCTGATCCCTCATGGAGTTACTTCGTGGTGGCTGATCATGCACACACACACACACACACACACACACACACATATATATATATATATATATATATATATATATATATATATATATATATTTACACTTTTATATATTACTTTTTTGATCCCCCATGGAGTTGCTTCGTGGTGGCTGATCATGCATATATATATATATATATATATATATATATATATATATATATATATATATATATATATATATATATATATAACTGCCATCGCTTTCCATATAAAGCTATGATGATCATGTGAGCCTAGGAATCATGTGATTACAGATTCAGTCTACTGAACCTAGATTCGGTTTCCGTGATGGACTTTTTCAGTTGTAAGCAACTTGTACATTATTTACAGTGTACGAATTTTCTTGGATGGTTGTCATGCCCATATAAGGAGTTCTAAGATCGCTGCATGTATATTATTTTCTTGAAGATGCCTCGCATCTCTAAAATAAAAGCAAACCAGCCGAACATTTAATAATAAAATAGAAGTATGAAAAGGTCTCAATTCCTATTGAGCACAGGGTTTGAAAAATCTCTTTTACAAAATTTCATTGCTATATATTGTTTAAAACTGATTTTTTCTATAAATTCAAACCTGCTGTATATAGGTGCAAACGAGGCATCACACTACTTTTAAATAATTGCACATTGGTCCACATACACACACATTCACATAACAGTTTCTTTGAAAAGTGGCGGTCACCGTGGCAACACGGATGTCGGGGGGTGCCTAACACCTTCCCTCCGCATAATCAAGCCCCCGGACCCAAATGAATCTCGGTTTCACAAACCCGCTTAGCAGCGGTCACATTCTTTGGGTCAATGTGCAAACCTTTTTAGTTCATTGGTGCAACCAGATTAAATACACCAATGGCGACTCTTAAAAGTCAAATCGTCGACATTATACATGTCGGACCTTTTTCACTTGTTTTTTCAAACAAATCTCACATTAACACGAGAACACCAAAGAACAAGTAACGAAAAGAAACACTAAAAATCCCGACGTCGACATATATATATATATATATATATATATATATATATATATGTGTGTGTGTGTGTGTGTGTGTGTGTGTGTGTGTGTGTGTGTGTGTTCCATGTTTAATGTTAATTTTTTTATCAAGTATTTGTTTAATAATGGTGATACGATAATAAACTAGAAATTATAATGATAAATTTAAGAATATTGTGGCATTTACATTATCATTAAAAAAATGACACTTTTTATAATAATATTTTTAAAAAATCACAAATGAGACTCTTTTTTATTTATGGAGGGTTGAGAGTATTCTGGTTACCATGAATTAAGTTGGTCAATTGATCAATACAGTGCTGACACACAGATTAAGATCACCTCTCAACATGCGTGTTAGCCAATTGACCAAAATTAACTTCATGCTAACAACTTTGAGAGTATTTTGGTTATTATTGGGTTAGTTTGGGAGGAGTATTGGCAGATGTTTGTGCCCCTTGTCGTGTCCTGCATGTGTTGGAGATTTGTAGCACTAATAATATATAGATCATTTGCAGACTGCAGTTAATATCAGGGCTGAAACAAGCATGCACGATGCTACATAATACACTCCTCTGCGTTTTCATAGATACACACATCTCTATCAAGATGCACAGTACAGTCCTCGGAATCTAATAAATTAGTTACAAGCCCAAACCAACCAACTATTTTAGGCTCATTAACTATTGTTTCCCTTTCTTCTAACACCACCTGCATAGCACAACGTCATTTATTACATTCCTAACATTAACTGGAAAATATATATAGTAGGTGTTCAGTTCATGGCCCTCCTCTATCCATGGGGTGTCAATGGGGTTCAACTAAATCGCATTATTACTTTCTTCTTCCTAGATCAGATAAAAGCGATATTAAGGACACCTAGATAATTGACACAAGAATTATATACGTGTTGGAATCTAAAATGCCTGGAAATTACCTTTCCTTTTTGCTAATTTTCTTTTTCACTTTAATCTCTCTTTCTTGTTTACAAGCAATACAAGTGTGTGCAGTTCCGTTCCTAACTTCTACCAGATGCAGCAGAGCACTTGTTTTTGAAAACATGCCAAGCCCTTACTGAAAATTTCTTGGCAATGGAACAGATTTTAAGCCTTTCTCTATAAGCGGTTGAAAACGAGTGAATCGTTTAGATTTGTGTACCTTCATTCTCATAGCAGGAACCTTACGAGCTAAAGCTTGCCATATCATTTGCACAGCATCACCATCCTTGGATGGATACCGATACTCAAACAAATTCTCCATCTCCTTTAACCTCATCCACATCCTGGTCCACTCCTCCCTCCCAATGCTCCTGATTAGATTTACTAGGAATTTTTTTTTAATAGCATCTGAAGTTCGAACAAATATGCAAAACTCCGAGTAGTCAAGAACGTCTTCGTAAGGAAGCTCAATCTCATCGCTGATCATAACTGGAACACAATGGCTAGCAATGGAATCAAAGAGACGGTTTGATGAGGGAGTGTCACCGGCTATGTTGAGGCAAAATTTGGAGGAATGCATTCCGTTTGTAGCTTTACCTATCCCGTCTTTTTGGACACTCCCAAACGAGAAGTGCACATCCTTTTCTTCCTTTAAGAGGTAAAATAACTCCTGGGGAATAAATCCACCCTGAAATTGAGAAACAAACTGGTTAGGTCACAGTGAAAAAGAATCGTAAGCTGGGAGGAAAAACAGCAGTAAGGCTCAATCCAATACCAGCCCATTTGTAACTATGAGCTCTGATTTCAAGCACACGAACTTGTAATTTCTCATGGGGCAAAGAGATAGTCTCATGCACAAACTTAAACCAGGAACCTTAGTGACACTTTAGTCAAAGGAGATTTGGACACTGAAGAACTCTTTATTTTTCAGATTTTTATTTTTTATTTTTTAAACATCGGAGGCAAACAAGAATTATAAACATACATTAAGTAACAAAAGTTATGCATTGTTCTCTTATATCATCCTGTATCTACTTCCTGCCTCGTGGAAAGACATGCTTCCCCGCCCCCCGCCCCCTCTTCTCCCTTTTCCCAAGCAAAATATCCTAGATGTAATAGTAGTAAAATTTCCAATTCAACCAGATGAGTAAACAGTAAATGGACTAACAAGGACGTTATTTTGCATATGCATATCCTTACTTCCCTTCTCTTACATTTTCTTTCTAATAATATATATAGCTTGCATGTAACTAGATCTACAAACCCTAGATGAAGCTGCAACAGATGGCAACTAGCTAAAATTCTATATTTCTTACATCCATAATATACTTCAACCAATTACAATACATATAACCCTATGATCTTGAGCATTTCAAGATAACCAGATGCAACTCTTGTCAAAACTCTATCCTGAAAGAATCAGTAAATGCGGCTAGAAAGGAATAGGATATACAATATGTATACCATTTTTACATTACTCTGAAAAAGTTGAATCTTTGCTTTTATCAGACTTTACTCGAATGAATTTGAGTCCATTTTATATTTTAATACTTAATAAGGAACAAACAATCTGACTAATGATCGAATTATATGTTTTTAACTTTTTTTATGATGCTTTTGAGCTTTTGTTATTATAATATTTAGTAATCTTTTATAGAGATAATTTATTTTAGAAAAATAATCTCACAATACAAAACTCTTTATTTTATCATTCTTTTAATGAATCAAAAGGCAACCAGACGATGTACCAAGTTGGAACTGTTTGAGCTACTAGGAAATCACATGTAATTAGTACCCATTCGTTTTAAAATTAAAAATATATTTTAATTTTTTATAATTAATTTGAAATTTTTTAGAATTTAAAACTAATATAAATTTATTTAATTTTGATACAAATAAATATAATAATTATGAAATATTATTAATTATCACATTCGTTGTTTCAAAACTTAAACAAAATTATATCAATTTTAAATTATAAAATTTTATTAATTAACTCTAAAAAATCAAAATACATCTCTAATTTTATAAGGGTGATAATACATAAATATTGGGTTGCTGAAGTTTTGGACAGTCGGACCATTATTTTATATTCAATTAAATTATATTATATGGTTGGCAGGAGTGATGCGTTGGGCTTACCTGCCCACAGAAAAATGTTAAATCTGCTCAACTTTAGGTTGAGCCGTTGAGGTTTATTTATTTACATCTATTTTTCCTGTCTTAAATGTTCTTAAGAAAAAAAAAATAAGTAAATAAATTTATTAATAATCTTATATTTTATATTTTCAAAGGATGAAATATTATAAGTACGCCCATTACTCTCTATTACACTTAATTTTTAATTTTTTTTAATACACATTTAATAACATTAATATTATATTTAACAACAAAATAAAATTGATAGAAGAATACAAATGATTTATTTTAGGAGGAGATTAGAGATAGCTGTCCAATTTAGTAGGCAGAAAAAGAAGAAGATTTGCAGAGCAATATCTGGGACATGCCTAAATTACATAACAGATTCATATGTAAAAAAGTAAAATTATTTGATAAAATTTTATTTAAATATATAAATTTAAATCATTATGATCTGTCTCTTAATAAAAATTTAAATTTATAGATCTTTTATAAATATTGTACTCTCTTCACTTTATATTTTAAGATTATTATTGATTTTTAAAAAATCAATTTGAGATATTTTATACTTTTTAATTAATAAATAAATTTTTAAATTCAAATACTATTTCAGTCACACATCACCCAAGTCTAAGATGTCGCAGACATTGGATCATGCGACCTTTTTTCAAATATAATTATAAATAAGTACAGAAATCTAATCTACCCATAGTAATTTGTGCAGATCTATCTATATTATATATCATCAAGTCTCACAAGCAGTTAGACACAAGGGAAGTAAGCATCTTCTTAATTTATGAAATCTATTTTATGCATGAATATGTTTAATATGATGTTAACATATCGATGAGAGAATGATCTCTCCGTCTTCGTGTCAATACTATATTGGACATAAAGTGAACTTATCATGAAGTTCACTCCATATAAATGACTCTCATATTATATATCCTGTCAATGCCAAGAAAAATATTCCCTACTCCAAACCCAGAGTTCCAATTTTCACAATTAATGTAATCTCTCCTCATTAAAATGATATCTTAACTGCAAATTTCACATATTAGGATAGTTAAGTTGGAGAAGAGAGTATAATTTAAGTTTAATTTATACCCTAATAGTGACTTCAAAACCCCTGATAAGTGTAAGAATAAGTAAGATTTAAGAATAAAGAGCGAGTACACGTTCTATACAGATTAAAAAAAATTCATTACATTTTTCACTTAATTTCTTTGAATACATATTTAATAACACAAAATATTAATTTAGCGTCACCATCACCATTTACACGACGACGAATTTTATAGTGTCATTAAATGTATAGGTAAATAATACAACAAACATAATTAATTGTACATTGACAGACACATAATTCATATATTTTATTATTCTTAATTTTGTCTTTTTAATTATATTAGTTTATTAAATTAATATGTTTTATTTTATTTTGTAGGATTTAATATTTGTTGCAATAAAGTCAAAATCTTGGTGATCAAGTGATATTTAATGCTCTTATTCATGTAAGGAATATCCAAGAAGAATCCTACAACTGGAGGAGAGAGGTGTAGCAATCTTGATGTGCAAGTCAAATCTAACCAGAGAAAAGAAAGTTTAACTATATCTCTTTGAGAAGTTGATTGTCACTAGAAAATTAAAACCTACATGGAAAGGGAACAAAAGAGACTAAGTTCAATAAATCTAAATTAGGGCACAAATTTATTTTTCCTATAAATAGGTCTCGTCTTATAGAGAGGGGTATCAGGTATTGAATTAGTTTAGGTTAGGAGTAGAAGTAAATTAAATTATTTTCGTTAGATCATTGTTAATTAAGGGAGTTTTCTTATTTATTTTTAATCTTCTTCTTTTCTTTAGTTTCGTTAGTTTAATTATTTTTCATGTTGAGCTAATTTCTTTAATCTAGGATGAAGATGAAATTAAATAATTATTCATGATAATATTTTTCATCTCTTTTATTATTTATGTTTTTATGTTTAATTGATTTCGCTTTCATATTTCGTTATTGAAATACCTTCGCTTTATAGTTCTATGTGATTTTAAATTAATTAAGAGATTTTGATAGATTATTATTAAAATATGAGTTTATCATAATTCATGCTTGCTCAAAGAAGTTTTGATGGGTTATAGTTAATCCTTAAATTTTCATAATCTATGATTGACCACGTTAATTGTAACTCACTAAATTAAATAGAAGACGAATTATATGTTATGTTTATTATTTAACGGATTCGGATTCCTAGATTTTTTTTTTTTTATTAGTTAGTTTAATTCTAGTTAATCAATTTTTAATCTTTATTTCTAATTCGTCTAAAATAGATATTAAAAATCGACCTGTACTTGCCAATTGTTTAATTTAACATCGTACACTTATAGTATATAATTTTAACACATCAAACATCAAACATTATATAACACTACTAACTATGTCCGGCAAGTCAACCATAGGCGAAGTTACTCTGTAGTTAATTAAGTTTCCTTTTCTTTTCTCTTTTTTAAAAAATCAAATTCTAATATTTTTACCATGAAAAGTCACTTTTCCTGTTTTTCATTTAAGGCTGTAAAATGAGCAAACAATTCGGGCTCGATTTGTACTCGCTCGACTAAAAATTCGATTCAAGCTAGACTCGAAATATAAATGAGTCAAATTTGAGCACATTTTAAAGTTCGATAAATTATTCGAACCTCCTCAAAGTATAATTTTCTATTGATAATCGGATCATATTTGTTAGAAAAGTCCAAACAGCTCGGGCTCGATTCGAAATCGTTCTCAACTCGATAGCTAAATGAGCCTCAATCAAACCTTATTTTATACTCGATAGATTTTGTGAACCAAATCTGAGCAACTCAATACTCGGATCAACTCGGTTCGTTTACACCCTTATTCCCATTAGGTAATAAACATTTTTCTTAGGTTCTTTAAAATAAATTATGAACCACCTAAAAAATAAATTTTCAAAAAGGATAACTAGTTAAAAAGTATAAGCATTGTCTGGAAATTGGAGATCAATTTGACTCGGCAAGATCATATTTATTAAAGGGTAGAGAGCAATTAAGTATGAATGTTACATCTCTGTTCCAATCAAAAGCATTGAACATACAACATTGTTTTTCTGCTCAATCTCAATTCAACTAAAGAACTAATGAGCCCTAAGGTGCCCAGAACACACAATTAGAATTGAAACTGCATCTCCGGTGCATATCCCAGATCTTCAAGGTTAGCAGCCATGGCCTTGTTCATTGGTGGTGGTCCGCACCTCAGAATCTGCAGGTTCAAATACAAGGAAACCCTTTCAACATTTTTCAATAGTATGTAGATACGAGGAGATCTACTGCAGTTGTCCGGTAGTGTAGGCATGCATATGCAACTACACACTTGTATATGTACATAGATATTAAATAAGCTTTTACACTTATTCTCAATATACTCTATTGACCTGCTTGGATAATAATTTAAGCCAAAAAAATGTGTATGCATATTTATTTATCATACAAGGAATTTATTGCAAAACATTAACAAAACACCCAATCAGAGGGAATACAATTCTTTCATCTAAAATATTTAGAAATAAAAGCATTTTATGCCAAAACAAAAAGGAACATATATGTTAAATCAATTACCAAAAAGAAATTATTTTCAAAAAATCAACAGAAAATCAAAAGAGTCACGAGGGAATTTATTCGAGAAGGAAACTGAAGGAACTCCCAAGATTTTCTATTGTTAAAAAGTTTCAGAAAGGATAAACATTATGTCCATGGATGCTGAACGAGAGGGAAGATAACTCTTCAATATTACAAGTTGTAGATAAAAAAATTAAAAATAAAAAAATTGCAGAAAAACAAAAAGAGGATCTATATAAAATCAACTATGACATGATTTCAGAGTATTCTTATTCAAATATACACTAGTTCAAAATCTACCTTAATATCAGATGCTGGGGCCGGGCAATGCGCTTGGATCATTTCCTTGGATACAAACCCTACACCACCATCCCATACTTCGGGTGGCTGCAGAAGTATATATACAGGCTTTTAGTTCATCAATTCAATTTACAACAAAAGTAGGTCTAAAAATATTACTGTACAAAATCAACATGCTTTTTAAGCTTCAAAACGCTGAGCAAGTCATGATTTGCAATTTGGCTGCATTAACCAAGCTGGGTAACAAGTAAGCCTTAGAGAAGACTCAATTAACAATGTTTCATTTCACAAATTAACAATGACTCGGTATGAGCACTGAAATCTAGTAGTGTCCCTTGTCAAATACTAATTAATAATGTCACAATTACATTAAAAGGCATTAACCAAGCTAGAATAATACTACAAAATCTATTATCATAAATTTCACAAGTTTAACCACAACAAAAGATAAAAAGGCCGGACGAAGTAAAAGTGCATCAGATGTGTTAAATAAGAAAGCAACCAACCTGATTCAGTACATAGTAAATTTTGAAGCGATCAGGGTAGTTGGTAGCAAGCCCATCCAGTTCTTCCTGAAAATATTCAATGTGTTAACTAATTATAATTTCATCAACAAGAAACATCGACTAATCAATTCTTCTTACTTCGACATCAGAAACTCCTTTTCCCCCCTCCCTTTTAAACTGTTGTGACACTCATGCAGACCAATTCATTTAAACCATAACCTTTTACTTGGTTTCAAGCCACTTCATTGTGAAATTAAGTAACTAACGAAAGAAGAAATTAATCAAATAGTGTCAGGTATCCTAGGTAAAAACTAACTGTACACCTAAAAAGAAAATAATAATTAAGACCCATCTTCATCATCTACCACCTGGGAGTAGCCTGATCTTATACGGGGCTAAAATAAATTCGCAAGTGGCTGAAGAAGATGAAAAGAAAAACGAAGAAGCATGCAAATAGTACAAAAGTTCAGGCTGAGCACCGATATGTTTCCAATATATACTGTAACACCCCAGTTCCACATCGAAAGGTTATAAGGAAATAAGTTGATACAATAGTACCTTCAAGTCATGACCTTTTGGGTGAGCCTAGTGGGGCTAAGATAACCCAAGAAGATACTATTAAGCCAATGGTTTAAGGCCTTATTTAGATGTATTTGATTCGATTCGGATTTCGAATTTGACCCGAGATTTGTTCCGAACTCGGATTTGATCCGGATTGTTTCATATACAATGACATGTTTAAATGTAAGAATATGTACCTATGCAAATTTAAACTACTCATATGCAAACGAAGTAATAATATAGTCCCTTTGTCCTCAAAAAGATGTTCAAAGTACAAATTTCTCGCAATTTAAGAAAATCAAAGTAGAGGAGTATAATAAGTACCAATTTTATTCTTATTGGACCCCATGCAAGTACTTTAAAGATTTGTTTTATATTTGAGTTGTGAACTTTTTTAGACATTCTTTTGTGGACAAAATATATTGTACTTGAGGCCATGCTTTTGAGGATGGAGGGAGTATATATAAGAAAAACATCAATCTAACACCATTCACTGCAAGCCTGGCTGAAATTTAGAGGTTCACTAAACCATCCATCAAACTGTTTGATACGATTATTTGACGGACAGTTTAATGAACCTCTGAATCATGGTCCTTTAATCCTAACTTCAACGGTGTGAGATAGGTTGGCTGATAATTGCTCCAAAGCCAACTGTAGTTGTGGATAATTCTCCATTCACACACACACAAAGATAAATATATATATATATATATGTACCGATTGTGTGTGCATATTTATTTATGGTTAAATCTATGGTGCTCGTGAACTTATCACCCAAAACACCCGACAATGCATTAATGCATTGTGCCGTCACGTCACCGTACAATACATTAATGCATTGTCGGGTGTTTTGGGTGATAAAATCCCGGTCACCCTAGCAGTTAAAGAACTCTTTTTCATTGGCAAGTCCAGTTGAAGAACTTATATTTCAATAGCATATAACTGCTATATACATGTATGTAACAGTGACTTGAGACAAAAGGCTTGCACAGTGGCTCCAAAAAAAGCCAACTTGAGTTAATTTCTCACACAATACTGTCCAGAGGATATATGGATATCTTGAGCATAAAATTCTTAATTTCAGCAAAACAATGTAATCTTTCCACCAGAACAATAAGCTGTGACAATTTTAGAAAAATGTGATGTCTGATTAAAAGCTGGGCCTTTAAAACCTACATCTCTTTTTCTCTCAAATTGACTAATACAAAATATATTGTTAATACCCTGAGGGACATTTTCTGATTTTCAAATAGTAATCCCTGTTTATAACTCAAGCATATAGCTTAATGGATCCCACACACATGTTCTACCTGCCCTGGTTAGTACAGTAATTGTTATTTTTAATCTCAGCAATTTGAACTTAAAACAACTTGGTAATTGACCATATGGTTACAGCTTTCACCTTCCAAAGCAGGCCATGCACACTTCTTCTCAACAAACTTGACCTCTGCTTGTTGCTCCAAAACTGAATCACATTCTCAAACAGGTCTAACAACATGTGTTGTCGTCGTATTTCATGTCTGTTCCAATCCACTCAATTGGTTCCTCACACAAGCCACCCACTAATCTTGAATAACCTTGTGCACAACAACCTAATTAGTTCCCGGCGTACCCTATTTTGAGCCTATTTCTACTCAACTCAATCTTTGCAAAGGCCAAGCCTATCAAACAAAGTCCAAATCCACTAGCTCGCCCTGGTCCACAGAACCATCTGTGATACAGTTGTGAATACTTTCCAGACTAAAGCCGAAGATGCATATAAGCCCACAAAACCACTGCACAATCGCCTGCTTGAAATAGAGACTAGCTTTATACATGAAAGTTGTACATTCCACTTGCCTACTCCAAAAGTCCAACTCTCACCACTTTCCAAGCCTCTGATTTAGATGGAAACAACAATAAGTTTGCCATCCTAGGAAAAACATGCACTGGAGTTTTCCAAATCCCTATCCTAGCAATTGGCCCTGCATCCCATCAAACACACCCCCAAGCAAGACTTGTAAAACCTTAACCTCCACTAAATTCCCTTATAGACCAAACAGAAATTAAAATGCCCAATTAAAAGATAATATCACTACGGCTACCAAGAGGAATTTATGGCAGCAGTGCTACCTCCCAAAAGGAAGCCATCATCACACAACCATTTCCCCATAACTCACTGATCCCAGCTAAGGAAAATCCTAACATCAAAGAAGTAGAGGGAAAAAATAAAACTATCACAGTTGAACATGTAACTCCCCACTATTATGATTTCTTTCATCTGAGAAATTTCCGCTGCTATTCAGTGGTTCCAAGTAACAATTTCCCCAAAGGCATCGACTACCCATCACCTCATGATGGGGGGCCCCATGTCATTGGCTAGATGACTGAAGTAACTTCACTGATGCAGTAAAGAATCCTCCGCACCAGGTGAGACAGAAAAGGGGGGAGAGAAACAAGAAGAAATGAATATATGCTAAATCCATAATATTTGTTCGGCACACTTATAACGGATCATACTTGGACTAAGTTCAAAGATTTGGCTTTCCTCATAGGTGAGTCTACCCAGGGTGCACAGATAGTCTAATAGGACATTTAAGAAAAGTAGACTGTTTATTACCTTTAAAAGAATGTCCTCAAATGTAACATTAGCATAAATAAGATGCACCTTGGTGGTATCATTTGGGTTCTCTAGTATAGCTCTAGTAACCTGAAAGTCAAACAGAAATGATGCAATATATCAAATACTAAACCCTGAAAGATAACAGTTCATCGTACAAGCAGAAATCTCCGAAATTATCTGAAACTATATATAATGGATATGAAAATTCATGCCTGGAACATTGGAGTAATGCCAGAACCCCCAGCAAGCATTCCGAAGGCTCTCACTTGTCCTGGTTGATACTTGAAACGACCCTGGTAATAATAAAATGCCAAAATAAGAACATATTTCAAGGCATTGAACAACTATGATGCCATGCAGCCAAAAGAATGCAGTTTGTACAGGAAAGAATCCAAACATGTTAATATCAAACCCATGAACTTTAGTAGCACTCCCTGCAGTTTCTCTACAAGACATTTTACTATTCAATCAGTGGAAAAAGCCTCCCAGTGTTATAAAACCTAGCTACAGTAAACACCCAAATGTTCTTTCTTTTTTACTCGAAGTCAAGTATTCTGGAAAAAAATTGGTTTATGGTACAAAAACATCATAACTGAGACTGAACTCTACACTCTTCTCACAGGGGTTAGCAGGAAATCAGGAACAGCAGGTGCCAATGAAGAACAGCATGTGTGGTAGATATGTAAAATCTTCTCTCAGAAGTTCAATCTTCGCTGATACTAGTATACTTGCATAACTTTGAGACAAATTTGGAAATTAAGAATTCAGAACCTGTACTCAATTGGTAACATTATACATGAGTTATGACATTAACACAATCTAGTACCCATTAAAAAACAAAACTAGAAAAACAAATAAACATCCGACAGGTTGTAGTATAAGAATATCAAAGGATAACCACCAAGATGTTTCGCAATTTCTCCCGTCTATATAGAAAACATGTCCGACCAACTACTTTGAAGTATATGAGGAATAGTCGCATGATCCCAGAAATGGAACTTGGAATTGAAGGACCCCATATGGATATTGTATCTACATATATTCCCAAATCCCAACTGATCCCAAAATAAACAATAATAAATCACTTTATGCTGGATGTACCTCTCGGTTATCATAATAACTATGCATTTTGAAGTGCATCATGTACCTTGGGTCCCTTTACACCCATATAATCACCGACACGCATCTCTCGAAAATGATGTGACATCCTTCCTTGTGGATACATCTTTATGCACAAAATTAATCATACAATCAATTCAAATCCGACAAAAATATTGGAATGTAACCAAAAAGGATAAACATAACCAACAAATCCAAGAATAGAAGAATTTTAGATTATATACCTTTATAACCAACTCAAAATATCCAACATCTGAGTCCAAAGTAGTTGGGGTGTATGGTTTTATAACCTCTTCACCTTGGCTGTCCTTACCCCTGTTTGATAGATGACATTTTAGAATAGTTGAAAACAATAATATATACCCAATATTCCAATGATAAAGCACACATGATCATAAAATCGGATACAAAATTATATATTATTCAATCCAAAATTGTAGAGATAATTGGTAAAAGATCAAGTCAAACAACTGAACCTGCAACTTATGTGTTGTCCGATTGGAAGGCCCAAAACTGAAGTAGGTCTTGGAAGTGCAAATTTAAATTTGGCCACATTATGGCTTAGCTGAGTGCGCTCCACAAGCTTGAATTGCTTGAAGCTATCAGGGCTTATGCAACCTTAACCACATACAAAATTCTTACTCAGTTTATAGAAAACATAAATTCACCAGATCGTTAACTTCAAATTTGCAAAGAATCAAAATTTAACCATAAATAACACATTATCGTCTAAAATTTTCATTTACCCAAAAATCCATTGGTCTATCTATCTATTAGAGAAGTTGGTCAAACCTTTAGATTTCTTGGAGGAAAAAACGTAGGCAGCTGTAGCAGCAACGACAACAGCGGCAACAGCAATACCCAGAATCTGGATCTCAGTTAATCCCATATAATCCATCGATTGAAGGCCTGAAGAAGCGGAGATTGTAAGTGGGTTTGCTTATATCATAAAGAACAGCATCGAAATTTTGATTCTTGAACCAAATAACTAGG
Organism: Panax quinquefolius; assembly: GCA_020205615.1. NCBI lineage: Eukaryota > Viridiplantae > Streptophyta > Magnoliopsida > Apiales > Araliaceae > Panax > Panax quinquefolius. Next base: position 39,578,073 of record CM035153.1, on the reverse strand, counting down.
GTCAAGATTAGAAATAGCAAATGGGGAATTCCCAAGTTTTAATATAAACAGTAGTGTGGTAATAGTGTCACTCACCCTCTCAACAAAGACCGCAGAAAGGAAGAGAGATTATGGGAGTGAGTCAAAAAAAGTGGACGCTGCGGTCACACTAATTTGTGTATATTTTATTTATATGTATATACTTACAATTACAAACATTGGGATCTGGCCGGCTCACAGAGTAATTTGAGGGGGACATTTTTTTTGTAGACATACTAGCAATTTTTTTTTTTGGTTTTTTTTTTTTTTTTTTTTTTTTTTGTACCTCTTAAAAAATATATAGTATTTATTTTAACTGAAATTTTTATAAAAAATAATATTTTAAGTGTAAATTGGATATATACAAGAAACAGAGTTGAAATAAATACTATACATTTTTTAAGAGGTACTACAAAAAAAAGCCAAAAAAAAAAAAAATGTTGCTAGAATGTCCCCAAAAAAATGTCTCCCTAGAATTTCTGATCTTGCTAACCTAACCCTTTTTATCTCCACCTCACCTAACCAACCACCGAGCACCACCCTCTGTTTTCCAGCCCCGGATTTTGGTAAAACAGCCATTATTACTCCCTCCATTCCTTTAAAATCAGTAATTTTTATCTGGATTTTTTTAAAATTATTTTGTTTAATATAGTTTATAAACATTTAATGAATACAAATTTGTTTGTCTCTCATTTTTTTCAATTAATTTACTTCAATAAATTTAATCTTTTCTCTCATTTTTTTTTCAATGAATTTTAAATGGACAATATTGATATTTATTTTCAATTTAATCAACTACTTCTTTAAAAAACGAATGAAGAGAGTAATATCTGTTTTGATGGTTAAAAATCGAGACAATCTGAATATTCGTTCTTACTTTTTTATCTATTCTTATAAAGATTTGAATTCTACCAACACATAATAAGATGTCAAGTTTTATGATATTATAATTTTTTGTGCTAATTATTAATTCTATTTGTTCTTACACTGATATTATGCCCTATCCCTAATCGATATCAAAATCTCGAACGTGAAGAAGATTAATGTCCCCTATCCCTAATCGATTAATTTAGAAAAATTAATGTACCCAACCCTAAATTGATGATCGTTTCTGAGTATTGAAGGAGGAAAAATCGTTGGGCGGAATCTGACTTTGAATGGGAAAAATTAGAGAGAGAGAGAGAGGAGGGGTGAGGGTTAAAGAAAATAATCTAAAAGATTTTTTAAATCTCTTAAAAATCCACCGTCTTTTAATAGGAGGAATATTGTAAATCTCTTAAAAATCTACCATAAATTATTATTTCTATAAAAATAAATAATTTAATATCTTTATGAGTATTCTGTTATATGAATATAGTTATCTCCCACTGATTTTCTAATACAATTTCCAAACGCAACACAAAATTGTACAACGATAATTGTGCCTACCAAGTTGTTATAACAAAACATCTTTAAGGAAATTAACTACCAAATAATTGTACAAGTAGCAAACTTTCATAATACTCAATTTTCCCAAGAAAAACTAACTACATAAAAAGGATGTTCCTAAAATGGCAATTAAAAAAACATTGAGAGAGAGTAGTTATAGTAGTAGTAATGAGGTTTATTTGATTTGAGTTTATTTTTATCTTTTATAATGAGGTTTTATTGTATTGATGCATGTGCTTGAATTATGAAATTATATTATATTTCTTAAAAAGTGAGGCTTTGAAAAATAAAAAGACAAAAAAGAAGGTCCCGTTTCAAAAAATTCAATCATCAAATATGTAATTTTTTATTCATATTTATTCTTAAAAATAATAAATTATTAGGCTGATATTAACGGTATTTGGGGAGCTCACTCACCCCCACATTCACCCATCTCTAATACCCCTTTTTCTATTTATAAAACATCTCTCTAAAACTTCCTCCCCCCCCCCCCCCCTATGCATTGAATTAGGAGGACTTTATTTTATTGGCATTTTGTTTCAGGTAAATTCTTGATCAGTAAAACTAACATACATACCTTATATATGTTCAAATGCTTCACTTTGATCACTAATCTGAGTTTATACTACTCAGTTCTCTGTGAGTTTTGACCAATGTGCTCTTATTATTTCATTTCCTTGCTTACTATCCAAATTATTCTTTCAATAGTATATGGGTCTGCTCTTGTTTTTTCATTTTCATATTTTTATTTTTGCTAACCATATTTCCACTACTATTATTTCTCTCTCTCTCTCTCTCTCTCTCTCTCTCTCTCTCTCTATCTATATATATATATATATATATATATATATATACACACACACACACATAATGTGTATATTTGCTTTATGAATGTAATCATGTATCCCAACCATATAGTAATGATTATGACTTGGGTTTTTGCAGAAGTTTGTGGTTCTGTTTATGCTTTCCTTCTTTTTTTCCCCAGTAATTGACCAGATATCTTAATTTGTTGTGCTTTGATAGCCATCAGAAACACTGAATGCCGTGGGTAAGAAATGGGTTCTAGCCGTGCCCTTTACAGTTTTCTGTTTTGCGTTTTCATTGGGTTATGTGCATTATTATATCAATGTTCTGGAAATGAGGTTGCTGCAAACCAGACGGCACAGTTATTTGTAAATGGTTCGAAAGCATCTGCAAGGAAGATACCGGAAACTCTGTTTGGCATTTCTTTGAGGTGAATTTTTAGCCTCATAGTGATGAATTTTCCTTCAATTTCCATAAGTTTGCTGTGACTTCTACTCTCCATACTATTGTTACTGCGAATAACTGTTTGTATGATTTATATGTATGTGTGTATAAAGAAGGCACAACATTTACTTGATCATGAAGAATGACAATGCTCTGATATGTTTATCCTGCAGGAGATCAACCATGCTGGGACTGGTGGCTTGTGGGCAGAGCTTGTAATCAATACAGGTCAGCTCCAAATTCTCTCGAGTCGGCTCAGGTTATAGGAAGGCACTGCATGCTAAATGAGTACTTAACTTGTTTAATATTTAGTCCACACTCGATCAAGCATCCAGAAGTATTACAATGGTTCATTAAATTTGATTAAGTTTATGGGACAAGTAACAGACTGTGCACATTAATTTGCCTGCCATAGGCATTTAGAGTTATTTTTTTCTCCTGAAATTATTTTTTATAATATAAACTATCATTTTTTTGAATTTAATTATTGGTCCAAGTGCTTGTGCTTGTCTGCTTGATAACAAATACTACATCAAATAGAATGAGTTGTGCACGATATATGTTGATGTAAATCACCAATAAAATAAAGAACAAACCAACAGCAACTTCACTGTTATGAAGTGACGAAGCCATACCAAGAGTTCAGTAGGTTCATTTAATATATTACATTCAATATGATCCCACATATTAGGAAAATTTTAAAATTCAGTGTTCATTTAGTATATTACAGCCAAATTCTACAAAAATGTACATACATAAAAAAAATATAAATGAAACACTCAGCGGGGTCAGATGACTGCAGCTTCTTGAACCTAGCTTTGTTCTTGCTGTCATGTTAGAACTATTGTTCTCTTTTTTATCACCTTTTAATATACAAAATTTCTTATCTGGAAGTATTTTCCTAACATTTAAATCCTTTAGAAAATTTTATAGTCAATTCTATTCTGTAGAGACTAGCACTATTTTTAACTAACCCCCCCCCCCCAAAAAAAAAAAAAAACAATATATGTAGGTGCACATTTTTCTGTGTTCCCATTTGTTCTATCTTTCCGTTCTGTTCAAATTTCATGCAGTTTCTTTTCTCCTTCTCCTATTATTTATGTCTTAAAGTATTTATTAGTTGCTTAAGATACCCTGTTATACTTTTCTTGGTTGAAGATAAACTTGTGTCATTTTGTATTCTTGTGGTTATTTTGTAGTTAGAGATTACTCATGAAATTTGAATCCCAGGTTTTGAAGCTGGGGGACAGAACACTCCCTCAAATATTGATCCTTGGTCTACACTTGGGGATGAATCATTGTTAGTTGTATCAACAGATCGTTCCTCATGTTTTGATCGTAATAAAATTGCACTTCGTATGGAGGTACTTTGTAACAGCAAAGGTCCCAAGATCTGTCCAGCCGGAGGAGTTGGTATTTATAACCCTGGATTCTGGGGTATGGTAAGAATAACCTACTCCTCAATTTAGACGACTGCTTCTAATAACTCTTAATCTATCTTTTAATATTGAAGGAACACTAATAGTCATCTGTTGTTGTCTTCAAGTCCAAATTTATAGAATATTATATATTGTATGATCTTTCAAATGTTTCATGTAACTCATATGCACAGGAAAACATGAATCAACTAGGTCAGTTATGCGGTAAACTTCTTACCAAATTATATGGTTTGATGGGATTGAGATTTTACAGATTATACGCATGATATAATTTTCTGTACTAGAAGTTGGATTCGTGATAATATATAACTTGTTCATATATGTATAATGGAGATGTTAAATAAGAACTTGTTACCCTGTATCTGCCTCAGGTGGTAAGTTGAGGGCTGGGTTGACAAGCCTGAAGTTTTCAAAAACTGGCGAGAAAAAGGATGATTTTTTTTAAAGTAAAAACTTACTAAAAATTATCCTTTGAAGCATGTCAATAATAATGAACAAATCTTGGTCCAGAGCTCTATTAATTCCATATCCATGTCTGAACAAATTTTGGTCCAGAGCTATATTAATTCCATAATCATGCTACTTGATGTTACATTCTGTTTAACTTGAAATATCTACGAGCATCCTTCATTCAATTTGATTTTGTGCTGTAAAAAGAAGGATCTTTTGACCCTACAAATTAGTACCTTGGAACACAAGAATATGTATAAGATAGTTTCTATTATCAAAAGTTATTTGATCTAATTCATCATTTTATTTTTATGCATATTTGGTTTTTCAATCAATATTACTCAATGTATTAAGTCTATGTTCTATTTCATCAAATTGTATGCATTAAGCGAATTTACTATCAGAGATCCTTAGTGACTAGTTGTTTAAGCCTTTGCAGCTAACTTCTTCTAACTAACTACATTTTTTGCCATTTGGACCTTTATTTTCTTGCAGAATATTGAACAAGGGAAAAGCTATAAACTAGTTCTGTATGTTCGTTCATTAAATTCAATATATGTTTCTTCATCTCTGACTGACTCAACTGGATTACAAACACTGGCTACTGCTAACATTATGTGAGTACCATTTGTGAATTAATACATTTGTGTAATCCATGGATTTGGATGACTGTCAGCCTGTATCTGAGTTAGTATTTTACTTGCAGAGCTTCTGATGTTTCAAATTGGACAAAGATGGAGGTTTTGTTGGTTGCCAAAGCAACCAATCACAATTCAAGACTGCAGTTGACAACAACCCGAGCAGGAGTTATATGGTTTGATCAAGTTTCATTAATGCCACTGGACACGTACAAGGTATGTAAATAACTATTAAAGCTTCAGTGGTTCCTTATTCAAATGCTTATTTTCCAATAGCTACCTGGAAGTACGGATAGGAATGCCATTTGGAAATAGGAAAATGCACACCTTCCCGAGTAACACAAATCTTTTAACAACCTTCATTTTGGCACAGGGGCATGGTTTCCGAAATGATCTTTTCAAAATGCTAGCAGATTTAAAGCCAGCATTTCTCAGATTTCCAGGTGATTAATTTTATTTTATTTAATTTTTGCAGACACTTTGCAACTTAATTACTATATTCATTAGCATTTAACAAAATTTGAATTTGTCAGGTTCTTATAAGTCCTTTATAATAAATTAATTTTCATAAATAATTCACACATTTTCTTTCATTATTTTTCTGGTTTTTTGGGGTGGGGGGTGGGGGGTGGGGGTGGGGGTGGGGAAGGAAACATAAGCATTATTAGGGAGGAGAATAAACTTAAGAGAGCATCATTAAATTTTCATATTTCAAGATGGGTCAGATTTTAAGTCAAGAGGCCCATCCTGAAATATGAAAGTAATAAGAAAGAAAGAATTAAAGAAAATGATACAACAAAGTACCATTCCGAAAGGGCTCCATCACTCCTTGTGGACAGCGAAAGTAAACTCTAATTGCATGCTTCTCATTGTGTTTGACTGGGAGGCTCCTGGATGGAATTGATGGTTTCTGTACTATATGTCTGTATGACTATGTCATCATTCTAGGACATCTATTCAAGGTATTTATACCTTTTTTGATGCTGAGTATTTGTGTTCAATGTGTATTGGTCTAGGCGGTTGTTTTGTTGAAGGTACAAGGTTAAGAAATGCATTCCGCTGGAAAGAAACTGTTGGCGCATGGGAAGAGAGGCCTGGACATTTTGATGATGTTTGGGGATACTGGACGGATGATGGGCTTGGGCATTTTGAGTTTTTCCAGGTTATGTCATATGTTTCGTTTGGAGAATTTCTAGCGTTTTAATGCTGGCTAGTTGGAAATTTTGATGTGCTTACTGTCATTGTAGATAATATATTGTTTTTTCAGCTGGCTGAAGACTTAGGTGCACTGCCGGTGTGGGTATTCAACAACGGTAATCTACAAATACTTTATATGTCCAATCGATTTATTTTATGACTTTTAGAACTTCAATGGAATGTTCTCCTTTTTGTTCTTTTTACCTTCAATAATAATCCACAGGGATCAGCCTTATTGAAGAAGTTGATACATCCAACATCTTACCTTTTATCCAAGTATGTCTCTTAGTTTATGCTTCCAATATACTTAATGAAGTGGTCTGTCAAATTATAACATGACACAAAAATCATTTGTATCGACTTTGACAAGCTCGTATATAGTCTGGAATAGATTGTTGCTGGTGAACTCACTTTTTATTGACTTTTATGAAATGAGGTGTTACTTATACTTCCCTTCTCGTGTATTAACTGAATTTATTTCAATCTGTTTGAGCCTAAATAAGTTTCCGTTTATTTTCTATTTTGTGAAGGTCATATGTCCGACTGATTCAGTTTGTTAATTAGAGCTGTACATGTTGAAAGCTGTTGTATATACTGCTCCGAACTGATTTTTACTAGCAGATATCTAGAGTTAAAACTCTTGCACTACTCGTATCTTTCATTTACGTCTGGTGTAAAATGTAGCAGTCTTGGCCAGAGTATGTTTTATTTTGATTATTTCTTATTGTTCATTTTGATGGTAGGAAATACTGGATGGTCTTGAGTTTGCTAGAGGTGATGCTAATTCGACATGGGGTTCTGTCCGAGCTGAAATGGGACACCCAGAACCATTTGACTTGAGATATGTTGCTATCGGGAATGAGGAATGCAAGAAGAAAAATTACCGTGGTATGCATGCTCTTTCTCTATGTCATTATATATATATATATATATATATATATATATATATATATATATATATATATATATATAAATCCCTGCAATGCATTTTTTTGAATTCATTATTTCATTTCCATCATTCAAATTGAAATATTTGCATATGATTACTTTTTTGCCATAAATACTTAGAATTATCATGACTACCAAGCCAATTTGATACAACATCCTACCGGTGAAAGCCATAATTTTACCAATTAATTTTACATACATCATGATTTTAGAAATGGGGAAGTCTAGAAGAGATTATATGTTGATTAAGATGCTTTTATTGCTTTTCTGGATCAGGGAATTACCTCAAGTTCTATGATGTCATAAAACGTTCTTACCCAGACATCAAAGTAATCTCCAACTGTGATGGGTCTTCCCACAAATTGGATCACCCAGCTGATTTGTATGATTATCATGTGAGATCCTCAATTTCAAAGAAATTTCATATATGCATTAGGTTATCAATATCTCTTATATCTAACTATTAATATATTAATCTACTGACTGAATATGGTAATAATACCTGCCTTGTGCTTTTGGATCCAACTAGATTTATACCAATGCAAACACTATGTTTTCACGGGCTCATGCTTTTGATCATTCACCGCGTAGTGGCCCAAAGGTGTGCTTTATCTGGCTTTCAGTGATATCTGAATTTAGATCCTAGTGCTGCTTGTAAACAGCCCTACCATTGAATGACTGCAGGCTTTTGTGAGTGAGTATGCTGTGTCGGGAAAAGATGCTGGCACGGGAAGTCTTTTGGCAGCACTGTGTGAAGCTGGATTCCTTATCGGGCTAGAAAGGAACAGGTTTGTTAGTTTCCACAAGTTTTTGTATGCTTACCATGTGCCCATTTTTGTAATTTTTCTTACATGTCACGTTATAGTTTTCCATCATGTTTTGCTAAACAAATGCCATGTGACATGTATAACCACATGCACATTGCTGACAGAACATCCAAAAGGATTAGTTCAACAAAGTGTTGATTATGTCTCATCAGATAAAGCATCCACAATGATGAGCTTAACATTGCTTTCATGTTCACATAAAACATTCTTCTTGACACTCATTTCTTCTCTTGCGACATTTATGAATTTGAGTTGCTAAGAATTTTCCAACGCAGTGATGTTGTTGACATGGCAAGTGTTGAGTCATGATATTTTCTCTCTTTGGGTCGAGTAATTGGGCTTACTCATTTAATTAATCCATTGGGCCTTTATTTTTGAATTGTGAAAGTCATTGAGCCCAGTCACCATATTATTTCCATTTTAACCTATAAGAGGCGGGCTGGTTCGGTGGATCGACACCTTGAGACATTTTAATATCTATTATTTTGACTTACGATGATGAAAAGCATGACGGTTGACTAGAGCACCTGTCATGCATTAATGTGGATGGGATCATAACCGATCGGCGGTAGAAACAGTGACCAAAAGCAGTGGATAGACTACATGCAGTCGGCAGAACCCATCAGATCAAGTGGGTGTGTCAGGTAATAGTGGGTGGCACAGTAATCCAAGCAAAGAGAGTATAGCTTAGCAAGGAAATCTTCACAAAGAGGCACGTTCTCATACACAATCTAATTCATAATCACATACACACACTCGAGAATTATTATCTCTCCCAATACACTAGACATTACATCCTCTATTGTTAACCTTGTGAACACGTATACTGACTCTCACGCCTGAGCTATCCCCCGACGGAACCGCCGTCAAGCTTGTGGTGTTTATCGTGTTTCTTGTCGCGGGATCGTATGCCTTACGGATCGGGGCGTGGCGAAAGATCTTGGCGTTAACATTGGGCGCTAAGGAGGAGGCGAGTTCTAGTGTCATTGAAATTTTCAATCACAATTGTTTAACCTACTTGGAAGATGATGAGGAGTAGAGATGGTACACCGTAAGAAGCAGAGGCGATGGTCGTCACCGATCACCGCCTCGTGTTTCATGGTGAAGGATCGCCTGGTCCTTCTAAAAGTGCTCACGAGAGCACGGCCTCTAAGCATAATTCGGAGAACTCCGTCCAAAGATCCATGGTGGGGCAGATTTAAAGTTGGTTTTCAATGTTGATAAGGAGCGTGATCATGGTCGGGGGGAAGGCTCACCGACCAAGACTCATCGTCAAGTGGTCGGAGGGACGGAGTCGCCAAATCATGCGAGGATGGCGCACAAGCGAGATAAAGCCTTGGAGGTTCTCAAAAGCGGAGGAAGATATAGCCGAAACGAGATGCTTGGTGGCGGAGTTAAGGACGAAGCATCTAGCCATGTTCATCCAGAAAGCGGAGTAGGCATAAGGAGATGCCACCACGAGGGTAAGGAACCGGAGCATTCTATGATGTGTTCAGAGATCGTTCTCATGATGGGAGGAGATCGAGGAGCAGAACTCCCGTGGCCTCGAAAAAGGCACTGATGGTCGTTGGTTCTCAAACGCGACGCACGATGATGATTTAAGAAGTAGGTCGAGGGAGATCGTGCCAGAAACCAGAAGAAAAGAGTACCAGCATGACCATTCTCATCATGAGGATAGGATTACACGTCAGAGTAGGTCAAGAAGTCCCACAAGGGCAATGGGATCGGCAGGAAGAGGTCGATCCACTCAAAGGCCGAATGTCGCTCAGGAGAAGGAGGTCTCCTCGCAACCCGAAGGTGTTGATTTTCTGGTGAAGGAGTTAAAAGAGCTCCGAAAGTAGCTAGCTGAGGTCCAACAGGTGAAGGACACTCCGAGAAAGAAGGCATCCCCTTTTTCCTCAGATATTCTCAAGGAGAAGGCAGATATGACCAAAAAGTTGCCTCGTATGGAGAGCTATGATGGGTCCGGAGATCCTTATGACCATAGTCGAGCGTTCAATCTACGATGGACTATTATGACTTCACTGATGCTGCCAAGTGTCACACTTTTGTCACGACGCTGAGAAAAGACGCGAGACAGTGGATGGGGACTTTACCATCGGATTCGATATCCTCTTGGACCGAGCTTTGTGATAAGTTTCACGCACGTTTTGGAAGCAACCGAAGAAGGGGAAAGCCTACGGGTTCTTTAGCACAGATCCGACAGTTCACCAGTGAATTTTTAGGCCAATATGTAAAGAGGTTTAGATAAGCGGTTGGTCAGGTGTCCGACCTTAATGATCTCCAAGCTGTGGGTTTGTTCCAGCACGGCTAGATCCGGTGAAGTCCGGAAGTTGGTGAAGAAGTTGATGTTCCACCATCCGAAAAGCTCGGCGTAAGCCTTTGACAAGGCGTATATTATATTGTTGTAGAAGAGGCTATGAATGACTGAAAAATCCTTCTTTGGGCCAATTAAAGGAGATAGAGGTTCCCAAGACCAAAGTTGATCGAGAGAAGAGTGGGGGTATAATCAAGGGTCGAGGCGGTTTGAAGAAGTACAATAACTTGTGGCGGCAAGGCGTGAGCGTCCACCGTCTCTTCTGCAAGGTTAATAAGGTCTACACCAAATCCGAACACGAGATAGGTCGGTGATTTTGGATCGATTAGAAACCAACCTTTCTTCGAGCCACCTCGTGATAATTATAGATGTGACAAGGCAACTCTCAGAAAATCTGTGGCTATCATCAAGTCATTGGCCATGACACTAATGAAAGTGTTGCAATTTAAAGGATTTCGTGGAGAAGGAGATTCAAGCGACTTCTTTGTTCAATATGTGGCCGAAGGACCGCCAAGATCGCCAGACTATCAACCGCATCTTTTTATTTATTCAAATGGTGCCACCCATCCAAAATGCTCCAGTACCACCGCCAAGGCACGTCGTTGATGTAATAACGGGTGGATCTGTAGGGAAGTTGGTAGGGAAGAAGAGAAGGGCTTACCTTGATTCGGTCATGTCTGTGACGGATGCTCCCTTGAAGATTGACAGACCATTCCAAGGAACCGTCATATCATTTACGGATGCAGATTATCCTTCGGAGCCCATCGAACCACATGAAGAGGCATTAGTGATCACAAAGACAAAGTGGGCTCGGTGGATGTGAAACGCGTGATGATAGACAATGGGTCTTGGTGGATATTCAGATGCCCATTCTTATCAAAGGATGCATCTCGATGGGAAAAAAATGGAGGCTCGGGCAGAGGCTCCTCTATACGGCTTTAAGAACGACCAGGTCTCATGGCGCCCCAAATAAGGTATACGCCACCCATCTTGGGTCGCCACTTACATGGTACATAAATTCAAATACAACTTACTAATATAAGCTGTGGTGTACAATACGACATAAAATCGTGAGATTGAATACAAATATTGTCTACTAGATATTATACAAACTCAAAAGGAGTCCTCATTACACTATTATCACACTATTTCACGTAATAGTGAGGACTACTAATCTTATCCTCGGACCATTACTTACGTTCCCCGACTTCGTCCCAAATGCATGTTCTCATTTCAAGAAGAGAACGAAGAAAGAAAGGGTGAACTCAACTAGCCCAAAGAAATATTATGACTAAGATAATGCGAGATAAATTATCATTAGCCTTCAACAAATGTTAAACCGATAAAATACAATAGACAACCGGTTTAATCTGCAATGGAATAAGCAATCCATTAAAAGAGTCAAGTAGAGAATAAAGTCTACTATCTTTTAGGTTTTAAAAGGTTTTCATCAATTTTTATCATCGAGACTCAAATTTAATAAATAAACCACCACATCTAATTATCCCCTGCATACCATGGTCAAGGATTTTCATCAAATTATCAATGGTCACGACTATACTTAGAATCACCCCAGGTCATAATCATACCAAAAACTATCCATCAACGCATTACAGCCAATCGAGGACTTTTGTCACATCATTTATATCAAGTCATGATTATACCGAATGATCCTCGGTCATAATCATCATACTAAGTTCATCTATGCACGTAAGCCAAAGATAACATAATATAACATGAGGATGATGACAATGACATAATAATTCAATAAAACAAGTTCAAGAATTATTTAATCCATGAATTATTAACGTCCAAATTGTCAACACGATCTTTGTTTACGTGAGTAAAATTCAAGAATGATCGGAAAGAATATATTTCCGTGAAAAGATAGTGGATGAAAACGCAAATATCAAGGATATTCTACTAATTTCATGGAGTATAAAGTCAAAGTTTTAACCAATTTGGGTATAATAAAGAATGGAATAACAAAAGAAATCACCATGCATGCGGTTTCTTGTGCATATGTGGAGTTATTCCAATGTAATAATAATAACGGAACCCGAGTCGTGAAATTCACACCGGCGTGATGTTCCAACCGTAATAATAAAGATGGAACCCGGATCCTGTAAAACACACGGATAGGATATTCCAATGAGAATGATAAAGATTTTAACCGGTCCCTGTAAAACACACGCATGAGGATGTTCCAATGTAATAATAAAAAGATTTTAACCAGTCCCAAGTAAAACACATGCATGTGATGTTCCAACGTAATAATAGAAGAATGTCACCAAGTATAGGTAAACCATTATACTGAGTTATTCCAATGTAATAATAAGCGATGGAATAACATAAGGATTTCACCAAGTATAGGGTATGCCGGCGTGTCAAAGGTTATGTATAGGGTATGCCACTTTTACAAAAGTTATTCCAATGTAATAATAGTGAATGGAATAATGTAAGTTCTCTTCAAGAAGAAAGAATAACACCCTTTACCGTAAAAAGAACCTAATATAGAAGTAGTGAAGTAGCGAGTAATACTCTTCTTCTTTCTATAATTTTCTCTCTATAAGCTTCTTTCTATAATTTCTCTCTCTAGTTTCAATGAATTCGTAAGAAAATAATGAAGGAATGAGCTTATTTATAGGAAAATAGAATGCATAGTAATTAATCCATGAAATCGGTCCCAGATTGATTTACTTTAATCTGACGTCCCATATTTAAAGCAAAATCTTTTAAATAAAATATAATATATTCTATTTATATAAAAACATTTTACTATGCAAACACTATGCAAAACACTATGCAAAAACACTATGCAACACTATGCGTAATAAAATATAATATATTCTATTTATAGAATAACTTTAATAAAGTATTACATTTTATATAAAAAGATGTTTCTATTTTATTACGTTAATAATACTGAATAAAACAAAACGTCATTATCGCTATAATAATTCATATTATTAATCGACAATAATGGAATCAAACCGAGTGACTTCTCACATAAGCATCAATAATCAATACTGGTGTGCTTCTTATGCGAACCACACGACATCGTACTTTTACTACCGAAAGTAGTTCAACAAGATCAACGGTAAAACTTCCGTCGTTATTTCAATAAAATATTTTTGTCGCTTTCTCAATCAAACAATAATTACATTTATAGGTCCACCAATGATTGAGTCGTTATCACGAATATTCCCTCGCTTAACCGAATATTCCCCACCAATCGAATATAATATAACCACTTGCATACTTTGCAAAATTTATAAATACTACCCACAACTATAATATTATCTCAAATTCACACCATAATATTAAAAATTATTTCGACAAAATTTTAAATCTTTATTGATAAAATCTGGGGTCTCACAATCTCCCTCCTTATGGAATTTAAGCCCTCGAAATTAGGGGTATACTGGTATGATAAAGAGATGAGGATACCTTGAATACCTTTATCGTTGAAAACATTAAATTCATTTTTGCAATCCCCAAAGATATTCATTAACAATTCATCTTTGCACTATGTGCCAAAGATATACAATCAGAAACCAATAATGCCGAGACTCGACTTTAATAAAGATCCTGAACCATGAATTATTCATACACTCTTCGCTAAGGATATTCGTGTTTTCAATTACGGTCACGATTATACCGAATAATCCGGTGGTCATAATCATACCAAGTCTATCAATGCACTACTACCAAAGATGACTTTTACCACATCCATGAATTAATATTTCATTCTTTGAGACTCATTTCAATAATTAATCAATATCATCGAATCATCCTGCATTCTACGTGCCAAGGATATTCGTGTATTCATTAAGATATCGCGACCACAAATTATCCATGCACTACGTACCCAAAGATAATTGTGTATTCATTAAGTATCACGACCACAAATTATCCATGCACTACTACCAAAGATAATTGTGTATTCATTAAGATCACGACCACAAATTATCCATGCACTACTACCGAAGATAATTGTGTATTCATTAAGATCACAACCACAAATTATCCATGCACTACTACCAAAAGATAATTGTGTATTCATTAGTATCCGACCACAAATTATCCATGCACTACTACCAAAGATAATTGTGTATTCATTAAGATCACGACCACAAAATTATCCATGCACTACTACCAAAGATAATTGTGTATTCATTAAGATCCGCGACCACAAATTATCCATGCACTACTACCAAAGATAATTGTGTGTTTTCAATTACTAGTTATGATTATACCCTAACAATCCTCAAGTCATAATCATACCAAGTCCATCTATGCACTATGAGCCACGATGACTTTCAACATAATATAAACATGAGGATAATGATATAAAGAATCAATCAAATGAGATAAAGGATAAATATTAAACATTTATAATATAATTTATCCAGGATTCAAGAATATCCCCATGTTTTCAATCACTTAATAATCTCATAATCTAATATCATTAATATTATAACAATATTTTAATCACTTCTTAAATTTATAAACAATTTATCTTAATTGTTTACGCTTTACCATATAATGCATTTAATCATTCAAAATGCCATACTCATAAGATATCATCACCAATGATCAAATCCTCATCAAAAATATGCATATACTCTATATAGGATTCTCTAGCCATAAAATCCTATTTTCAACTTTTGTTACTTCACATAACATATTTAACTCATATGTTCAGTAACTAAACTATTTTCATGAAAAATACCAAATTAGTCCCAAAAATATTTCTTTTCTGGGATTTAGCATAATATAGTCCCATAATGAAAATATATTTTTCTCGAATTTTTAAAATTCATTTACTATTTTTCAAAAATCAATTTCTAATTAATTCCTTAAGAAATTAGCTACCTCAAGTTTAACTCCAAAATTCCCAAATCTTGGTAGGATCTTACACATGTTAACGTGAGCTTCTAGTTTAAATTTCATGGTCATCTGAGTTATAGAACTCCTCTATATAGCGTTTTTTCGGAAAAACCTAAATATTGAAATAGTCATAACTTGCTCATTTTAAGTCGAGAATGAGCTAATTTTTGGACAGGAGGTACTTTATACCATATACTTTCATGTCCCAAAAACCCAGAATTTTTCTCATAATTTAAGTGGCCAAAACAGTCCCTTAAAGTTTCTGGGCAAGTAGCATTTTCGAAATTTACAACTTTGGCCTCCTTTGCTAAAATCAGTCCACACAAAAATCCACAACACCTTTTCCAGTAATTCCACTTGGATTAGTTAGGTAACTCGTAGATCTAACTCTAGGACTTGACCACATTCAAAAATTCAAAATATAATAAGAGATATGGTCAATTGAATTTCATGTTACGTTTTTCACCAAAATCGATTTTCAACTCTTTGTGATTTCTAAGAAACTTTCATGTTTTTACACATACTAACCAACATAACTCATCATAAAACTTACTAATACCATGAATACCCATGATTTTCATTATTCCAATGCTTTTTATTACGACTTTCATCATAATTCACGTAAATGAGCCTTTTAGTTGAAGAAATATTTGAGGGTTTAAGAAATGGGTTTTTTGATCTTTGAGTCAATACAAAATTCGATTTCACGCCTAGGGTAGGCTAGAAATCTTCAAGAATACGTCAAGAAATTTATTAATAATAGAAATATCATTCAAAATCATTACTCTCGCCCCAAGACTTGGATAAGACGTCACATTGATACTAGCTGACTTCTATCCCATAACCTAGATAAGACCTCACAATGATACCTATAAACTTGCCATCTTCATTCACGATGTCGCCTCTGAAGCTTCGGCTTGGTGCATTCCACACAAGAAAATCAACAATGAAAGGATCGGGGCTCTTTACTTATGGCTTGATATAACAAAGTGATTAACTTTAGGGTTTGGTTACTTTGAATTCAGATATAACGTCAAGTTATGAATATAAAAGCTAACAACCTTACGAAAAGCATGATGAGTAGTTAACCAATTGATTCCTAAAATCACATCAAAGGCAAGTATTTTCAAAAGATAAGATCGACGGTAACGTGAAAGTGTTTATTTGAATCAAACAAGATTTAAAAATAGTAGCGAGTAGCGGTAACGAAGGCTCCTACTAACGAAGTTTCAACCAATAAGTCAAAGTCTAACTTCTCCGGAGTCAAATTTAAACGTTGAACGCAAAGCAAGAGAGATAAAATAATGGGTAGAACCAGAGATCTTTTAAGGTATAAACTTCGCAATTTATAATTAACTAACCCGTGCTAACTTCGTTCGGTTTACTTAGCTTTTGAGAAGTCATGAAAAATGCACTTCCTAAAACCAACGACTTTGTTTTGTCCATATCCACCTTTGGTGCCACCGTCCCAGTAGACTTGACTTTGGTGCACAACAAAATTGAGCTAAATTACCTTCTTTCTTGCAATTTCCACTTCTATTATCTTTGCCATGATTACCACCATAGAAGTGGTTACCATTCTTGGCATGATAATTTCTCCCACGATGGTCATCATTGTTCATGGTCGGTTCTGTGCAGGTATGATTATTATCGTGTTGTTGGTCGTTACCTTTTGGTTGAGTGACTCATTATCGCTACTCCAATAACCGAGCCCTATTCACAACATCTAAATACAAACACCGCCATCAAAAACAAGGGTTAATTAACATGCAACATATTATCACTATACTCGGCCGACCAATCAAATACCAAATAAATTTAGGTAGGTTATACTAGCGAAGGAATTCCCGTCTCTCCCTCCTAGTACTTATTCTCACATCTTAGCCGGGATCATGTCTCTAAGCTCGATACCAACCGTGGCGCCCCCAAAATAAGGTATCGCCACCCATCTTGGGTCGCCACTTACATGGTACATAAATTCAAATACAACTTACTAATATAACTGTGGTATACAATACGACATAAATCAGAGATTGAATACAAATATTGTCTACTAGATATTATACAAACTCAAAAGGAGTCCTCATTACAAATTTATTATCACACTATTTCACGAATAGTGAGGACTACTAATGCTATCCTCGGACCATTACTTCGCTTCCCAGGCTAAGTCCCAATTATGTTCTCATTTCACGAAGAGAACGGTGAAAGAAAGGGTGAACTCAACTAGCCCAAGAAGAAATATTATGACTAAGATAATGCGAGAATAAATTATCATTAGCCTTCAACAGTGTTAAGCGATAAAATACAATGAGACAACCGGTTTAATCTGCGGTGAATAAGCAATCCATTAAAAGAGTCAAGTAGAGAATAAAAGTCTACTATCTTTTGGGTTTTAAAAGGTTTTCATCAATTTTTATCATTTGAGACTCAACAATAAATAAACCACCACATCTAATTATCCTTGTACCACTACTCGAAGGATTTTCATCAAATTATCAATGGTCATGACTATATCTTAATCACCCCTGCTCATAATCATACCAAAAACTATCCATCAACTTTGCATTACAGACCATTGAGGACTTTTGTCACATCATTTATATCAAGTCATGATTATCTTAATGATCCCTCGGTCATAATCATACTAAGTTCATCTATGCACGTAAGCCAAAGATAACATAATATAACATGAGGATGATGACAATGACATAATAATTCAATAAAACAAGTTCAAGAATTATTTAATCCATGAATTATTAACGTCCAAATTGTCAACACGAATCTTTGTTTAGTAGAGTAAAATTCAAGAATGATCGTAAGAGAATATTTCCGTGAAAAGATATCGGATGAAACGCAAATATCAAGGATATTCTACTAATTTCATGGAGATAGAAGTCAAAGTTTTAACTAACCGGGTATAATAAAGAATGGAATAACAAAAGAAATCACCATGCATGCAGATTGTGATGTATAAAAGTTATTCCAATGTAATAATAATAACGGAACCAGTCGTGAAATTCACACCGCAAGCGGGATGTTCTAACAGAATAATAAAGATGGAACCGGATCCGGTGTAAAACACACGATAGGATATTCCAATGTAATGATAAAGATTTTAACCAGTCCTGTGTAAAACACATGCATGTGATGTTCCAATGTAATAATGAAGAATGTCACCAAGTATAGGGTAAATCATGATATAAAGTTATTCCAATGTAATAATAAGCAATGGAATAACATAAAAGGATTTCACCAAGTATAGGGTATGCCACATGATATACGAGTTATGTATAGGGTATGCCACTTTTACGGGTTATTCCAAATGAATAATAGTGAATGGAATAATGTAAGTTCTCTTCAAGAAGAAAGAATAACACCGCTTACCGTAAAAGAACCGGAATATAAGAAGTAGTGAAGTAGCGGAATACTCTTCTTCTTTCTATAATTTTCTCTATATAGCTTCTTTTCTATAATTTCTCTCTAGTTTCAGTTTGATGAATTAAAAAGAAAATAATGAAGGAATGAGCTTCATTTATAGGAAAATAGAATGCATAGTAATTAATCCATGAATTCGGTCCAGTATTGATTTACTTTTAATCCCGACTATCCATATTTAAAAGCAAAATCTTTTAAATAAAATATAATATATTCTATTTATATAAAAACATTTTACTATGCAAACACTATGCAAAACACTACGCAAAAACACTACGCAACACTACGATAATAAAATATAATATATTCTATTTATGTAATAACTTTAATAAAGTATTTCATTTTATATAAAAGATGTTTCGCTTTTATTACGTTAATAATACGAATAAAACAAAACGTCATTATCGCTTATAATAATTCATATTATTAATCGAATGATAATGGAATCAAACCGAGTGACTTCTCACATAAGCATCAATAATCAATACCGGTGTCTACTTATACAACCACACGTATTCGCATTTTACTACTTCGAAGTAGTTCAACAAAGATCAACGGTAGAAACTTCCGTCGTTATTTCAATAAAATATTTTGTGCGTTTTCTCGATCCGACAATAATTTCATTGTGGGTCCACCAATGATTGAGTCGTTATGCGAATATTCCTGCTAAACCTAATATTCCCCACCAATCGAATATAATATAACCACTTGCATACTTTGCAAAATTTATAAATACTACCCACAACTATAATATTATCTCAAATTCACACCATAATATTAAAATTATTTCGATAAAATTTAAATCTTTATTGATAAAATCTGGGTCTCACATACCAAAGTTGCAGCACTATTGAACTCCCGCTTATCTTCTAAGACAAAGACCTCAAATAGTAGAAATAACGTGTAAATTCTATGTTGTGCATGTTGATTCGAACTTTACAACGCCATACCGGGAAGGCTACATTGGACGGCTCTCCAAGTTGTGACCTCTATCCCTCATTTCAAAATTAAATTCCCACGGCGCATGGAGTAGGAGAGGTGGCGGGAGACTTAGATCCGGCCCGATGATGTTATCTAATCTTCAAGTTTTGTCCTAATGGGGTCGCAAAACGAAAAAGACAATGGCAATTGAGATCGAACCCTTCACCGGAGAGCAGCAATCGAACCGCTGGTAATCCCCGCAGAGGGGACGGAGGAGATCGAGTCGGTCATCTAAAAACCGACAAGACAAAGGAGGATTGGTTCGGGTCTACCGTAACCTCTTCTTGACGAACCTTATGGAACTATTACTACCGCTATGCGGATATTTTTGCATGGGAACCACAAGACATGCCGGAGTTACCGAAAGGTAGTAATGAGCATAAACCGGAGATAGATCCTTCAAGAAGCCATTTGTCGAGAAAAGGCGGATCTTTGCGCCAGAATCGACGTAAGATCATTGATGAAGAGGTTGCAAAGTCACAATGTCGACTTCATCTACGAAATTGATTACCCAGTGGATAATAATGTGGTGTTGGTCTGCGAAGCGAGAATGGAAAATGGCGGGTTTGCATCGACTATACCGATCTCAATAAAGCTTGTCCAAGGACTTTATCCTCTACCCCATATCGATCGAATCATCGATGCCACTTTGGGGTATGCATTACTAAGCTTTATGGATGCTTTTTCGTGTTATCATCAAATATCCATGTGCAAAGAGGATATTCCAAAGACAATGTTCATTACACACCGCTCGGTAGGTAACCTATAAAAGATGACTTTTGGCCTCATAAATCTTGGAGCCACCTACCAAAGAATGATGAGCTTCATCTTCGATCGGCAAATGGGAGGAACATGGAGGTTTATGTAGATGACATGATCGTGAAGAGAGGTATGCGGATTCGTAAGCATTTGGACGACACGGAGGAATGCTTTCGGATCGTCTGCCATCGCCAATCGAGACTCAATCCTACCAAATGTACTTTCGGCCTTGGTGCGCGAAAATTTTTTGGGTTATCCGTCACCGTAGGGCATCGAGGCCAACCCTGAGAAGATCCAGCCATTCTTGATATGAAGACTCCTCGATCGTTTAAAGACGCCCAACGTCCCGACCGGTAGGATTGCGGCTTTAAGAAGGTTCGCCGCCAAATCTGCGGAGATGTCTTCCTTTCTTTGACATTCAAGGGGCCAAGAATGCGAGACGCTCCAAAGGACTTCTGAGTGTGAAGACGCCTTCAAGGCATAAAGACATATATGTCTTCTCGCCTTTTATTGGTGAAGCTCGCCCTGCAGAGACCTTATATTTGTACCTTGCAGCAGTTCGTTGGCGGTTGGAGCGGTGTTGGTTCGGAGATCGGTGGGAAGCGACATCCGGCCTATTATGTCGCCCACGCCCCGCGAGATCAAACCAGTATCCGAATATTGAGAATTTGCCTTTGCCTTAATAATTGCTAGTAGAAAGCTTCGCAATATTTTCAAGGTTGGGCTCTCGGTCGCCTACACGGATCGCCCATCAAGAAGGTGATGGGCAAGCCGTTTAGGTCTCGAGCAGATTAGCGGCATGGACTATGGAGTTGTCCCAATTTTTCATCGAATACCATCCCCGAACCGCCATTAAGGGTCTAGCCTTGGCCGATTTTATGGTGGAATGTTCATTCACCGAGGCGAGATCTTTGAGTTGCCAAAGGTCAATCGTCTGATCGAAAGCAATTCTAGCTTCTTCAAGAGGGTCGAGAATGTTTGGACGCCAGATGCGAGATGGATCTCTACGATGATCATTAGTAAGGTGAATTATTTTGACAAGTCCGGGAAGGATTCAAGGTTCAAGAAAGCCATCCGGTCGGGGTTAAAGCGACGAACAACAACGGGTATGAAGTACGAAGTGTTAGCGGTGTCCCATTGGCATGGAGTCTAGAAGTCTAGAAGTTGATCATTTATAGTGATTCTCAATTGGTCGTTAAACAAATTGGCTGGGAGATTATGAAGCTCGGACCCGGATGATCAAGTATCTGGCGGAATTAAAAGACCGATTTGAGATTTCGCTTCAGATGAGTTTCAAGGCATAGAGCGTAACGACAATTCCATTGTCGATGCCTTCGTCGGTTGTACGCCACCGGTAGATGCGTATGTTTTCAACGGATCGATTTATTTGGAAGTTTTGCGGTAAAGTATTAGTATTCAAAGACGGTTGATGTGTATCGAGCGATCTATCTAGCTTGGATGACCCCCTACATCGAGTATTCGCGATGGCGTCCTTCCTTCGGATCGATCTTTGCAAAGAAGATCAAGTACAAGAGTGCCAATTTTGTTCTTATTGATGGGGATCTTTATCGATTGGCATTTTCCTCACCATTCATTGAAATTTTTGGTTCCGTCTCGAGGCCGAGTATGCTCTTCTTGGAGGTTCACGAGGGTATTTATGCGTGATCATATAGGTCGCCAAGTCTTTGTCTTATAAAGTACTTCGACAAGGATACTATTGGCCTACAATTTTCAAGGAAGCTACTGTAATACGCCAAGAAATGTGAAAATGCCAACTCAATAGTCCGATCCATTATCGCCCACCCAAGAGCTATATTCGATTTTATCTCCTATACCCTTCATTTATGTCTGGGGGTGGATATATTGGGTCCGTTGCCTAAAGCTAAAGGTCAGGTCAGCTTTGTCATAATTTCTATCGATTACATGACTAAGTGGGTAGAGGCGAAACCACTTCGATCAATAACGGAACAAGAGTGCTTGAAGTTCATAAAAGAGTCCGTAGTATTTCGCTTCGGGATCCCTAGAGTATTGATATTGGACAACGGACGCCAGTTCGTGGGTTCAAAATTTGAAGGATTTTTAAAGGATATGGGGATTTAGCACAAGAAGACTTCGGTGGCTCATCCACACTCGAATGGGCAAGTCAAGGTGACCAATGAATGACTGTTGAATCGGAATCAAGCCAGATCGATGAAGCTAAAGGAGATGGCCGAAGAATCGCTTGAGTGTGTTGTGTGGGCTTACCTAACTACACCGGGGACCACCACGAGGATTCACCCTTTCGATTGGCCTATGGTACGATGCCTTAGTCCAAATAAATCGGATCTCCAAGTCTTCGGTCACTACCAAAGAGATCTACAATGACGAAGGACCGAAAGCTAACTCGGACCTCGCTAGAAGAAGTCGAGAGGTAGCTTTGCTCAAATTGGTTGCTTATCAATGAAGGGTAACCAAACATTACAACAAAGGGGTCAAACTTTGTAGATTCAAGTAGAGACTTCGCCCCTAGAAAGCCAAAGATCTACGCCTCAAAACATACGAAAAGTTAATGCCGAATCGGAAGGGCCGTATGAGGTGATCAAGTATCAAAGCCGTGCACTTATCGTTAAAGGCACTAGATGGTTCCGAGATCAAGAATACTTGGCGTCTTTGGCAAAGCTTCAAAATATTTTCAATAGAGATTAAGCCGGTTCTTAAGTCCGTATACGATTGTTCATTATCAATAAAAGTCACTTTTTCACAATTGATCCTGTTCTCGCTGGTCCTAAGGTCACAATGGTGTAAGGAGGTATGGTAGGACTCACCGCCATTCGATGGCATCCCATTTATTGTTTCTACCCCAGGTGGTGGACAAAAGGTCCTTATGATCCTATATTGATTTTACCAAGGTGGTAAATCAATGGTCACTATAGATCCCGGTCCTATTTGTCCTAAGGTCACAATGGTGTAAGGAGGTATGGTAGGACTCATTGGCCATTCGATGGCGAAATTTCATTTATTGTTTCTACCCCGAGTGGTGTATAATGGTCCTTATGATCCTATGTTGATTTTACCAAGGGTGGTAAATCAATGGTCACTATTGATCCTTGTCTATTTGTCCTAAGGTCACAATGGTGTAAGGAGGTATGGTAGGACTCACAATTCGATGGCGTACCATTTATTGTTTCTACCCCGAGTGGTAGACAAAGGTCCTTATGATCCTATATTGATTTTACCAAGGGTGGTAAATCAATGGTCACAATTGATCCTTATATCTTGGTCCTTATATACTTGTTCTACCCTGAGTGGTAAGCAAGATTTTGATGGTGCAAGGAGGATCAGCCAAATTCACCTCACACATGACCGATCTCACACTTCGGTACCGATGAGTATATATTACTTTATTTTATTCTAAGTGTTGAGTTCAGTTCATTCAATTCAGTTAAGTTAAATCTTGTCCGTAAAATTCAATTCACTTCATTTCATAAATTAACTGTTATATGCCATATCTGATTCACTAGTTGGGTTCAGTTTATTGATACTGAATTATTGACAAGAAATTAATTAAGACAGAAGTCATAATCAAGACAGTTGAAGATTTATCAATAATATAAAACATTCATTCATTCAAGTCAATCGTAAACTAATCACATGAACATAAAAAGTTTAAAGTAGTTAAATTTTTACATAGAACAAAAACAGGAAGGACATTCAGGCGCCACCTTCGTCATCGGAGTTAAGTAAGGCCAGTCCAAATTGAAAGCGTTAGATATCTTTTCTTTACCTCGCTTACCATGACGCCCCCAAAATAGGTATACATCACCCATTCCGAGTTGTCAATACATGGTACGTAAAACAACTACAACTTTATTATTACAACAAGAAATGCGTGAGTTTGAATACAAATATTATCTTCTAGACAATATCTATACTCAAATAAATCCTCATCACATTTATTGATACATTATTTTACAAAAATGGTGAGGGCTACTAAACAATTCTTTCTAAAACCTTCATTCCATACCCCCACTGCATTTTTCGCTATATTCTCGCCTCCCGAGAAGAAAAATGGAACAAAAGGAAAAGGGTGAGCTCAATTAGCCCAAGAAAGAATATTATGACTAAGATAATATACAACAAATTACCGTTAGTCTTCAACAGGAAAAATCTAATAGAATACAATAGACAACAAATTTTAAATCAATATTCGCAATGAAATAATAATTCATTGAAGAGTTAAGTAGAGAATGCAAACTACTATCTTCTATGTATGAATTTAAAAGTTCATCGCCTCATCTTTTATCCCCGTAACATCAATCAATATACATCTGAAATCAAATATTCATCTTTGCACTACAGCCAAAGATATTCATCACCGGGTAATGTTCATCTAAACACTGCTCATCTTTTGCACTACTACCAAAGATATTCTTCAGAATCATTCATCTTTGCACTACGCAAAAAAGATATTCAATAATATCATCATTTAAGACCGAGGATGATGAAAAATATTTTAAAGAAACGAATCCAAAGTGAAACAAAATGACAAGGATTAAGGATTCGTACTTTGTTTTATCCATGTTCAAAAAAACCTACCTCAAAATAATCATAAGTGGTGTAAAATTCAAGAATGATCAAAACATGGATACAATCAAAGCTAGTATCCGTAATAGATATTTTGGACAAAAAGAAGAAATTTTATTTTTTAATGAATAGTGCCGATATCGTGAATAATAACTCAGACACCAAAAGATAGAAATTCCACAAAAAACATCTTCACGATTAAACATAATAAGACTCGTGAATAAGAACTCGTGAATAAGAACTCATGAATAAGAACTCGTGAATAAGAACTCATGAATAAGTAACCTTACATAAAAAGTTCCAAATTTGATAAAAGTTCCAACCAATATTTCAAAGATAATGATATTGAAGAAATAATATCATTTGAGAAGAAAATAACATCCCTTACCTCGAAAGATTAAGACTTCTAATTTGGAATACCTGGGTATAGTCTTTGAAGGAACTTGCAATCGCCTCAACAATACTCAAAGTATACTCACAAGAATACGCTCAATATATCGAGAGAGAAATAGAGAGAAACTTCAGCTTTACATTGTGATTTTCAATTCTAACCCAAGACCCTATTTATAGAAAAATGCTTGTAAACACCAAAGCGTAAAATTGAATATAATATTAATATATTTTTACATTTTCTTTAGCCCACCTTAGACAACTGATCTCAGCCCATTTGAATCACATGTGAGGCCAACTTAGTTGCAAAAAACGTTTTTCTCAAAATAATTAACTAAAACTCCCAAAAATTAATTATTTTAACTTGAACTTCAATAATTCATAATAAATATCCCTTTTATCAGAAAAATTCAAATATCGCGAGTTTTTATAGGAAATTCAATTCTCTACAACTTTGCGGAGAAGAAACGCTTTTCAAATTCCAAATGAAATTGAATCAAAAATCCACAAATCCAAGCGATTTTACTGTGCTATAATCAAATTTCTATCAATAATTGTGTCCACCAACATACAAAACATGTGTTAAACATTTAATGCCACAAAATACTCTTCCTCCTCATATACTCATATATCCCACATTCATTGTAAAAATATCATCGTTAATATATTATTAAAATAATATATTTAAATGAATTATTTTATCGTAAAAGATAAAATATTAATTTTCAACAATTGTCACATTAAAAATTTTCTCCATCTATATCCTCATAAAATCAATATTTTCCTCATCATATAAATCAATAATTAATTATTCATAAATAATATTATAGAATCACATTATTGATAACCGTGCGCCTCTAAGATAGGGGAGCTTTCCAATAAGGATCTCTCTTACTTGGTAGCAATTAGATGACCAAACCTCTCCTTAGATGTAACTTTCTAGACATTGTCAATAATGTTATCTAATAATATTATTCAGATAATATGAATTATTGTCTCGATAATGGAAAATACTATTAGTAATGACAATTATCAAACAACAAGAATATAAAATGTCAACGTAGCAATTATCAATCAATAAAATAAAATAATTGAATAAGAATTATCGTAACCATTATTGAGTAGTGCCTTCAATAATTGGTGCAATACCGCCAGTCTTCATGTGCAACAACGCCAGACATCGTGTGTTTTAACCACCGGGTATTCCAACAAAGGTTAATTGCAGAATAACTTCACGCCAAGTTATTTTTAAATAACTTATATTTGTCGCTTTCTTCATCCAATCGCTTTCCGTTATGGGGCCCACACATGGTCATACTGGCCCTACGAATATTCCCCGACAGCATTTAATATTCTCCGACAACAATGAATATTTTATAATAGCCACTTGCTTATTTTGAAATATTTATGATTTTTTACCCCTAACTATCCACATTAATCAAATCAACCCTTACTATTTCAAAATAATAAATAGAAAATTAAATTTCATTAATAATAAGTTGGGGTCTTACAACCTCCCTCCTTATGAAATTTCGTTCTCGAAATCGACGTCACGTACTGGTGTGTTTTTCAAAAGGTGAGGATACCTCGCTTTCATTTCCGCTTTCCAATTCCCGTGTCATTTCTCTATAAAGCATGATTCCTCCACAAAACTTTAACTTGTGGTATGACCTTTCATACGTAGGACATGCTCTTTCCTATCCAAGATCTTGTGACAGTACCTCCTCATACGTTAAGTCTTCTACTATCTCGTCCGGGTTCTAACTCTATAACGTGGTTCGGGTCTTTCACATATTTACGAAGTACGAGATATGTGAAACACATTATGAACACAAGACATACTTGGAGGTAACGCGAGTCTATAGGCTACATTTCCTACTCTCTGGCCAAGAATTTGAAATGGACCAATAAATCGTGGATTGAGCTTTCCTCTCTTCCCAAATCTTGTAACTCCTTCCATGGAGCAACTCGCAACAATACACGATCCCTACACTAAATTCCACGCCCTTTCGATGAAGATCCGCATAACTCTTTTGTCGATCTTGTGCCGCTTTGTATACGCTTGTCGAATCATTTGGATCTTTTCCGTAGTCGTGCACGTACTAACTCTGGGTCCCAACAAAGGTTGCTTTCACCTACCTCGTCCCCAACATACTTGGAGAGAGACACTTTCGCCCATATAATGCTTCAAATGGAGCTACACCTATACTTGCACGATAATCGCTGTTGTTGTAGGAGAATTCCACCAATGGTAAATACTTATCCCAACCGCCTTGAAGTCTAGGACACGAGTCTTAATAAATCTTCAAGAGTTTGAATAGTCCTTTCTCGATTGTCCGTCCGCTTTGAGGATGGTATGCCGAATCAATCGGAAATCCGTGCCCATAGCTTTTTGCAAGCTAACCCAAAATCTTGAAGTGAATCTTAGGTCACGATCCGAAACTATGGATACAGTATGCCATGCAACCTCACAATCTCATTCACGTACATACTACCAAGACGTTCAAGTGAATAAGTCTCCGTGACGGCAAGAAATGAGCGAGACTTGGTTAATCTATCAACAATAACCCAAATAGCATTGATGCCCTCGAGAAACCGTAGGAAGACCCGTGAACGAAATCCATGGTAATGTGTTCCCACTTCCATTTCGGAATCTCAAGTGGTTGCAACGGACCCTTAGGTACCGGATGCTCGCCTTTACACGCCGACAAGTTAAACACATCGAGATAAACTTTGCAATCTCTCTTCATATTGTTCCACCAAAATGTATGTCAAGATCACGATACATTTTAGTACTTCCGAGGATGGATTGCAAATGGTGTATTGTGTGCCTCCATCATAATCTTGTACTTCAAATCGTGAGTCGTTAGAACACAAAGTCTAGAGTGGACTCAAGTATTCCTTCTTCATCAATTCTCGCCCTAATAGCTCCTTCTTGTACTTTCTTCTTCATACGCATCATTTCCCGGCCTTAGGTGGCTCGAAAGCAACCTTAACTTTTTCTATTAAAGTTGGCTCTACGCGTATACTTGACATCATCGCACTCGCTCGTTCGCGATATGATCTTCTACTCAACGCGTACCACCACGTTCAGCTTTTCCAAGATGGTATCAATAGTGTGGTCGTAGTCTTTCAATAGCTCGAGCCAACGTCATTTGCCGCATGTTGAGTTCTTTTTTGAGTGAAGAAATATTTAAGGCTTTTATGGTGCAATATATCTCCACTTTCTCCCCATATAGATAGTGCCTCCATATCTTTAATAGCGAAATTGATCACGCTAACTCTAGATCATGTAGTAGGATAATTCCTCTCATACTCTTTAAGTTGTCGCGAGGCATAGGCTATGACTTTCCCACGTTGCATGAGAACACATCCTAACCCTTTGCTCAAGCATCATTGTAGATAACAAATCCATCCGAACCGGATGGTATTGTTAGAACAGTCTTAAAATAAGTCTCCTCTTAAGCTCTTGAAAACTCTTCTCGCGATTCTTCGCTCCAAACGAATTTTGTATCCTTCCGAGTTAATTGAGTTAATGGAGTAGCAATTCGAGAAAACCTTCCACGAATCTCCGATAATAACCAACTAAGCCCAAAAAGCTACGTGCTTCATCCACCAATGAGCTTGGTTGCTCTAACTTTGTATTGCTTCAATCTTACCGGATCAACAGATACTCCATGTTTCGACACCGCGTGCCAAGAATGCTACTTCCTCGCCGTAACTCGCATTTCTTCAATTTGGCATATAGTTTGTTTTCACGAAGCCTTTGGAGTACCAAAACTTCAAATGGTGCTCATGATCTTCACGACTTTTGGAATATATAAGGATGTCATCAATAAAGACAACAACGAATCGATCCAAATATTCCTTGAATACTCGGTTCATCATATCCATGAAAGCCGCAGAGCATTAGTCAATCCGAAAGACACGACTAAGAATTCATAATGCCCATACCGAAGTTCTAAGCGCGTCTTTGAATATCCTCGATTCTAATCTTGGTTGATGATATCCGGAATCGAAGATCGATTTTTGAAAAGAATTGTGCCCTTTAATCGGTCAAACAAGTCATCAATACGAGGTAGAGGATACCTATTCTTGATGGTGACATGGTTCAATTCCCCGATAGTCAATACAAAAGTCGCATACTCCCGTCTTTCTTCTTTACAAATAAAACAGGAGCAACCTGAGGAGATATACTAGATTAATGGGCCGATGTCCAACAATTCTCAGTAGTTGGACCTTTAACTCCTGAAGTTCAATAGGAGCCATTCGATATGGGGTTTTAGAAATGGGCTTTGTACTAGGTTCAAGATCAATAAAGAATTCAACTTCACGCTACGGGGTAGGCCGGAAGTTCTTTAGAAATCTGCGTCGGAAAGTCAATAACAACAGAATATTATTCAAATTTGACGTGTCTTTATTCAAATCCATAACATGGGCTAAGAAAGCTTGACATCCGCTTTTTCAATAAATGAATAGCTTTATGATTAGATATGACGGTGATTGATTTTAATGGTTTAGTTGGCTTGAATTAAATCAAAAGTTGGTTAGGAATATAAAACTAACAACCTTACGAAAACAATCAATTTTGGCATGATGAGTAGTTAACCAATCAATCCCTAAAATCACATCAAAAGCAAGTATCTTTAAAGAGATAAGGTCAACAGGTAAGGTAATGGTGCCAACTTGAATCAAACAAGATTTATAAACAAAGGATGTGATGAAAGTTTCTCCTAACTGAGTTTCCACAGATAGGTCAAAGTCTAATTTCTCCTGAGTCAAGTTTAAATGTTGAGCACATGCGGGAGAGATAAATGAATGGCACCTGCAGATCAAGTAAGGTATAAACTTCAAGAAGAATTTATAAATAGCTTACCCGTGATCACCTCGTTTGGGTTCCTCGCGTTATTACCCGATCCACAACAAACGCTCTTCCCGAATCGTTGACTTTGACTTTTACGGGACGATCTTTTTGAGTCACCGTCCTCAATTGAACTAGGTTTCGCCATCTGCATAATCTCGAGTGATATGTCCTTCTTTTCCACAATTATAGCATACCTTGAATCATGGGATAGTTTGAATGATATGTCCCTCTTTCCGCATTTATAGCATATGACCGGTGGTCGTTCTCCTCCCTTAGAACCGATTCTTTGCCGACCGCTGTCGTCTTCACATAGTCATTGTTAAATCTCCTCTTTTTAAAATCTCCTCGACTCGCTTCTTCTATTTTCATGGCCATGATTACCACCAGAGTGGTTACCATTTTTGTCCGCTCATTTCTTTCTCCGCCGGTTATCATTATTCTGTTGATCGTTATCTCTGGTACGATCCCGGTTGTGGTCCTCAGTTGGCCAGTACTAGTTATCTCGCTTCTAATAATTGAGCCCTATTTACAACATCCTGAATAGAGAAAAGTTTATGAGAAATGAGATATTGGCGTATCTTTGGTTTCAAACCTCTAAGAAACATCTCAGTCATAAATACGTTCCTCATTCTCCACCAAATGAGGTGCTGAACTGGATAACTCTGCAAACTTTGCCTCGTCTTCGAGACACCGTCATGTTGTTTTGCTCTAATCTGATGAACTCCACTTCCTTCATACGAGCTTTAACACTTTCGGAAAGTATTTGTCATTAAATAGTTCTGAAACGCTTCCCAAGACATCTTTGAGTCTGGAATTTGGATGGAGTACGCTTCACGAGACTCCCACCAAGAGTCCGCTTTCGCCACGGAACATAAAGGTGGCGAATGGAACCTTCTGTTCCTCAGGTGCATCTCAAGACATCGAATATCTTGGTAATTTGTTTGACCCATGTTTCACGCCATGATCGGATCTGGCTTTCCCTTAAATTCGTGGTCCCAACTCTTTGAATCGCTTGCATGGTGAACCCGTGAATTGCTATCATTTCCTCCTGTATTTTGAACACGAGTCTCCTCGTCTCGATTTTGCATGAATCGCAAAAGCTTCTAAACATCCCTCGTTCATCATTTCGCTCGGATGGTGTTGTTGTTCAGGAGGAACATTGCCCGACTGTTGCGTACGTTCTCCTCGTTGGTGAGTACAGCGTCTCCACTGTCTCATTTCCATTGTTAATATTCTCAATCGACATTCTCAAATCATTATAAAACAAGGGTTAATTAAGGAAATCAATATATCACATAATATCCTTATATCTTGACCAACTAAAAAATAAGCTTAGGTAGGACACACTAGCGAAAGGATTTACTCGCCTCTCCCTCCTAGTTCTATTCCCCGATCTCCTTGAGAGATCATATCCCTAAGCTCGATACCAACCGCGACGCCCCAAAATAGGTATATCATCACCCATTCCGAGTTGTCAATACATGGCACGTAAACAACTACAACTTTATTATTACAACAAGAAAGCTGTGAGTTTGAATACAAATATTATCTTCTAGACAATATCTATACTCAAATAAATCCTCATCACATTTATTGATACATTATTTTACAAAATGGTGAGGACTACTAAACAATTCTTTCTAAAACCTTCATTCCATACCCCGGCTACATCGCTTATATTCTCGCCTCCACGAGAAGAAAAATGGAACAAAAGGAAAAGGGTGAGCTCAACTAGCCCGAGAAAGAATATTATGACTAAAATAATATACAACAAATTACTCGTTAGTCTTCAACGGGAAAAATCTAATAGAATACAATAGACAACAAATTTTAAATCAATATTCGCAATGAAATAATAATTCATTAGAAGAGTTAAGTAGAGAATGCAAACTACTATCTTCTATGTATGAATTTAAAAGTTCATCGCTCTATCTTTTATCCTGTAACATCAATCAATATACATCTGAATCAAATATTCATCTTTGCACTACAGCCCAAAGATATTCATCGATTAATCATGTTCATCTAAACACTGCTCATCTTTGACTACTACTAAAGATATTCTTCTTCTTCAAATTCATCTTCATGACTACTACGTGCCAAAGATATTCAATAATATCATCATTTAAGACCGAGGATGATGAAAAATATTTTTAAAGAAACGAATCCAAAGAAACATAAGGATTAAGGATTCGTACTTTGTTTTATCCATGTTCAAAAAATACCTCAAAAATAATCATAGTGGTGTAAAATTTAAGAATGATCAAAACATGGATACAATCAAAGCTAGTATCCGAATAGATATTTTGGACAAAAGAAGAAATTTTATTTTTCTATGAATAGTGGTCAGATATCGTGAATAGTGTCGTATACGTAAATAGTAACTCAGAACACCAAAAGATAGAAATTCCACAAAAAAACATCTTCACGCTTCGTGAATAGTAACTCGTGAATAAGTAACTCATGAATAGTAACTCGTGAATAAGAACTCATGAATAGTAACCCCGACATGAAAAAGTTCCAAATTTGATAAAAGTTCCAACCAATATTTCAAAGATAATGATATTGAAGAAATAATATCATTTGAGAAGAAAATAACATCCCTTACCTCGAAAGATTAAGACTTCTAAATTTGGAATCTGGGGTATAGTCTTTGAAGGAACTTGCACCGCCTAACAATACTCAAAGTATACTTACAAGAATACACTCAATATATCGAGAGAAAATAGAGATAAACTTCAGTTTACATTTGTGATTTTCAATTCTAACCCAAGACCCTATTTATAGGAAAATCTTAGAACACCAAAGTAGAAAATTGAATATAATATTAATATATTTTTCACATTTTCTTTAGCCCACCTTAGACAACTGATCTCAGCCCATTTGAATCACATGTGAGGCCAACTTAGTTGCAAAAAACGTTTTTCTCAAAATAATTAACTAAAACTCCCAAAAATTAATTATTTCGGAACTTCGGAACTTCAATAATTCATAATAAATAGCCCTTTTATCAGAAAATTCAAATCTCGCGAGTTTTTATAGGAAATTCAATTCTCTACAACTTTGCAGAAGAAAGGTTTTCAAATTCTAAACAAAATTGACCAAAATCCACAAACAGACGATTTTACAAAGCTATAATCAAATTTCTATTAATAATTGTGTCCACCAACATACAAAACATGTGTTAAACATTTAATGCCACAAAAATACTCTTCCTCCTCATATACTCATATATCCCACATTCATTGTAAAAATATCATCGTTAATATATTATTAAAATAATATATTTAAATGAATTATTTTATCGAGGAAAAGATAAAATATTAATTTTCAACAATTGTCACATTAAAATTTTTCTCCATCTATATCCTCATAAAATCAATATTTTCCTCATCATATAAATCAATAATTAATTATTCATAAATAATATTACGAGAATCACATTATTATTGACAACGAGGCGGTTCCTCAGATAGAGGGGCTTTCCAATAAGGATCTCTCGCTTACTGGCGCCGATTAGATGACCAAACCTCTCCTTAGACGATGTAACTTTCTAGACATTGTCAATAATGTTATCTAATAATATTATTCAGATAATATGAATTATTGCTCAGATAATGGAAAATACGGTGTAATGACAATTATTGAAACAACAAAGAATATAAAATGTCAACGTAGCAATTATTGAATCAATAAAATAAAATACGTAATAAGAATTATCATAACCATTATTGAGTAGTGCCTTGATAATTGGTGCAATACTGCGTGTCTTCTTGTGCAACAACGCCAGACATTCGTGTGTTTTTTTAACCAATTTGTATTCCAACAAGGTGTTAGTGAATAACTACGCCTGCTATTATTTTTAAACAACTTATATTTGTCGTTTTCTTCATCCAATCGCTTTCAGTTATGGGGCCCACATTATTATTGTGGTCATACTATTGCATTTAATATTCCCCGACGATGATTTAATATTCTCCGACAACAATGAATATTTTATAACCACTTGCTTATTTTGAAATATTTATGTATTTTACCCTAACTATCCACATTAATCAAATCAACCCTTACTATTACAAAATAATAAATAGAGAATTAAATTTCATTAATAATAAGTTGGGGTCTTACATTACCCTCCGAATATACCTTGATGATTTTGGCATTAAGTTCGTCTCAAATCCACAGAGTCCGCTTTGAATCGCTTGGGAGCTCTTCGTTAAGAGAGGACCCCGTCCCTCAAGATCCTTTATTTTGTGACGAATTTTATGACGTTTGGCTTTATGTCTTCGCTCTTCGTCACGGGCCTTCGAGCCTGCTCGCCAAGTTGAATCGCCAAGCTTGATTGGTCAAGAAAACTCCTCATTTTGGCCTTCGAGAGTAGGTTTTCTTGACCAATAAAACGTTCATGTCGATTAAAAGCTTGTTGGCTGGCTTCGGACGCGGCCAACCCATCCCTCGTGGCCCTTAACTCTTCGTCATTCGTCTTCAGGTCCATCCTAGCCCGATCTAATTCTGCTTGAAGGCCGTTGATGGTATGAAAAACATCTTCACGATCGGCCCTCTCTCGATCCAAGGTTGATTTCAGCATATTTATCTCCTGCCTCATGAAATCCTCCTCGGCCTCCCCATTTATGTGTCTCGGACGCAAACGTCCGAAGACAGCGTTAGCCTGCATATTTTCAAAATATTCAAGTCAATGTCCAGATATCCAAATGAGAACAGAGAAATAGAAGATAAAGAAATTGTTATTTACCTTAGCCAAATAGCTCATCCCCTCATCGAGCAGATTTCCGTCCGTATGATCACTGAACCGATGGTCGTCAGTGTTCCGGACGAAAGCTCCAAAAAGGTCGAAGGGGAAATTCGCTTTGAATCTAGGCCACAAGGTCGGGGATCCCATAGCCTCGACATGATAACCCTGACTTGAAGGACCGGGTCGTTCGGGGGAAAGTCTCGGCCTTTCGGAAAGAAGAGTTGGGCTGCTCAAGAGGGGTAGGGTCCATATGCATTTTTTGGTGAAGGGATTTATTTGGGACGGGTTCTCGAGGGGTGGCGAAGCGTATGTAACTTCGGATGGGCTCACGGTGTGTGCGCTTCCTTTTCTGGATAAATATTGGAACCACTTCATCTTAGTCACCGTCTTGGCCAATCAGTATATCTACTGAGAGGCACGAAGGGTGGGATGATCAAGACCGAGGCACCCTAAGTTCTTCTACGATCAATGGGTTATCTTG
Organism: Panax quinquefolius; assembly: GCA_020205615.1. Taxonomy (NCBI): domain Eukaryota; kingdom Viridiplantae; phylum Streptophyta; class Magnoliopsida; order Apiales; family Araliaceae; genus Panax; species Panax quinquefolius. The sequence goes on along the minus strand of CM035153.1, from coordinate 39,542,438 downwards.
GTTTTAATTTTTTTGGTCCGGAGGACACTTCTTCGATCGGAGACGATCGAGTAAACCTCTTCGCCGAGGGATTGATGTGGGGTTGGCTGCTTTTACGAATGGCTTGAAGGGGTGATAAGAGGTGTTGACCTGGGCTTTCTAGTGGCCCTCCTCTTCTGACGAGGATGGAGGGTCTCTTCCTAGTCTGAGAACCTCTTCTCGCCTCGGTTCTTCCATTTGGAATTGCCAAGACATGTATTTCCGGGGTCGGCTCGGCTTCGGGAGTAGCTTCTGTTGGCAGATTCTCAACAGCTTACGAAGACTTCCCGGACAAGAAATCTTCGAACTCCTTTATTTCTAAGGAGCTCGGTCTGATCAGAGATACTGCATGAAACAAACAGTCCTATGTTAGATTACACATCATAAAAACATTTTCAGAAATTTATATATATGAAATAGACCAGTGCTTACACTTATGGTCATATAACCATGCACCTTGAGAGAGTCCATATTTCCACCTCCTTGGGAAATTATCGAAAAGTTCCATCATTTCAACTTCCCGTTCTTGAAATGTCTCAAAGTCGGCAGAGATCTTCTCGTCGATTGCCCGATTCGGTAAAGAAGAAATTTGGGGACCTTTGGCGTAGAACCACTTCTCGTACCATCCCCCATTGCTCAAGGAGTGTTCACCAATGTAGCCTTTCTCGAATTTTTCTCCTAACCCGGAGAATGTTTGCTTGAGGCCTTGAACCCTTCTCTCTAGATTGGACTATTTTGTATACTGGTGAAGAAGAAGTCGAGGAGGGCTCAACGCCTGACTTCATGGCGTATGCGCCACAAAGCCAAAATGTGAATATAAGAGTTTGGTACCAATGGCGAACCCCACGCCCGGAACCCCAAAGATCTGATCACTATAAAAATGTGCAAAGGAAGCGAACCCCTTCTCGAGCAATGTCATTGAGGGACGGTAGTCCAACCTTCCGACCATTAGGTACATCTTCTCATGGGATCCGAGAACCACGATCAGCGTGGGTATCCTAATGTGGTACCGAGATCGAATCCTTTTAATTCAAATTTCACCGATCCACAATAGAGGAGTATTGGCGTGCGAAGCGTCCGTGCTCTGTAGTATTCGGAGGGGTTTTGGGAGTTTTGGTTTGGGATTCATGCTCGAGGTTCCTTCACGAGGTTAGGGTTTTGTGGAACGATGGTGATCGGTGTTCTTAGTATGGGTGAACCTTGTTCGAGTTTTGGGAAGCCATTTTGACGGTTTTCGGAGGAAGAAATAAAGTTCGGAAAGAGTAAAGTTCAAAAGCGCTCAATTTCAAATGGGCGGTAAAAATTGTCAAATTTAGTAAAGTTATCTTTTATCTTGATGATTACCACGGTGTTCAAGGCCAAGACATTAAATGTTAGTAATGATTTAGAATTTGAATGGGAAGCGTCCTGGTTCGGGTCCAGATATTTAATAGGCGGGGCCTTTTTATTTGGGCCTCGTTTCTCCTCTCATTTCATCTAAGTGAACAATAACTGGGTACACTTCAATTATTTCTTACTATGGACCTTTAGTAAAATATCATGGACCATTTATAGTTTTCTATTAAACATTCATTCAACAAAAACTAGGAAGCGATGTTGGGTCATGATATTTTCTCTCTTCTTTGGTAGGAAAATTGAACTTACTCATTTAATTAATCCATTGGGCCTTTATTTTTGAATTGTGAAAGTCATTGAGCCCGGTCGTCATATTATTTCCATTTTAACCTATAAGACCTGGGTGGTTCGATTGGATTGACCCTTAGACATTTTAATATCTATTATTTTGACTTTGCAATGATGAAAAAGCATGACGGTTGACTAGAAAGCTGGCCATGCATTAATGTGGATGGGATCATAACCAAATGCCAGTGATAAAAACGATGACCAAAAGTAGTGGATAGACTACATGCGATCGGCAGAACCCATCAAATTAAGGGGGTGTCGGGGTAGTAGTGGGTGGCACGATAATCCAGCAAAGAAGAGTATAAACTTAGCAGGAAGTCTTCACAAAAGTGCGTTCCATACACAATCTAATTCATAATCACATACACACACTCGAGAATTATTATCTCTCTCAATACACTAGACATTACATCCTCTATTGTTAACCTTGTGAACACGTATACTGACTCTCACGCCTGATCTATCCCCCGACGGAATCGCCGTCAAGTTTGTGATGTTTATCGTGTTTACTGTGCAGGATCAGAGCGTCTTACGTGATTGGGACGTGGCAGAAGATCTTGGCGTTAACAGCAAGCTATGCACCTCTTTTTGTAAACACCAATGACAGGCGGTATAAATCATTTTCTTTTTTAGTTTAGTTGATTTATTTTCTCCTAACAAATAAAAAATTAATTGTTGTTTCATCAAGCTGGAACCCGGATGCAATAGTCTTCAACTCCGCACAGCTGTATGGAACTCCTAGTTACTGGATGCAGCACTTTTTCAAAGAGTCAAATGGTGCTACCCTTCTTAATTCGACACTCCAAGCCAATTCATCAACTTCACTTATTGCTTCTGCCATTATTTGGAAAAACATGGAGGATAATAAGTATTACTTGAGATTAAAGGTATTAATTTGTACATGCATTTCCATACTTTGCTTGTAAATTTATAGCAATTTCCATGCCTCAAATCGCATGGTGCTTGTATTCTCTTAATTCCAGCTTGTGAACGTTGGGAGCAGCACTGTAAATCTGAAGATTTTTATTCATGGGTTGGATATTAACACAAATTCACTGACTCACATCTAATAATATGATGGATGAGAATTCCTTCAACGACCCAAACAAGGTATGCTAACTCTCTTTTTCATGTTATATATCCATTGGAGGCCTGCAAGCTCGATATTTAATTATATATAAATTAATGTAAATATTAATTTTCTTGTCCAATTTTTGCAGGTGGTGCCGATAAAAAATTATGTTCAAGTTTCAGGAAAAGACATGGATGTTATACTCTCTTCCATTGATTTGTTAACAGTCTCAAATAGCCTACAGACTGTTGGACCTGATTCTTTCCATAAATCTTCATTATAAGAACAAACCAAGAAATAATAATAAGAAGTATAATCATTCATGTGGCTGGCTGGCTGGCTTATATGTATGTTTGGTTTATTTGAATTTTAGTTCATTTAAATGCAAAATAAAAAATATCTTATAAAATGATTAGTTGATCACCGTACATAATTGCAAATTCAGTAATTATAACTAATCACAATAAACCGTATCTTTTAATATTTAATTTTAAACCACCATTTCCTTGAGCGTTGGACACCTCCAAAGTTGTACTTATTAAGTCAACAACTCATTTGTTTGAACCTTGGGTTGGGTGGTCCAATTCGGGCTTAAAAAACTGACACAACTTAATTACGTGTTTATTAAATTTATATTTATTACATATATAATCTTGTCAAAAACTCCTCAAAATAATATACATAAAACAATTAATAAATTAAACACTAATAAATTCAAAACAAAAATATATTTTTAAAACTTATAAATTTTCAAATGTTTTATATATATATATATATATATATATATATATATATATATATATATATATATTAGAATGAAAATGTATTAAATTTAAACATATTTCATATCAACTTTAATATTGAGAAAAAATAAAAGAAAAAAAATTAATACATTAAATTTAGTGGACAGATAATGTTTTAAAGCGTAATTTTTTTTTTATCTCAAATAATTTATAATCATAACATGTTATTGATTGTATATATTTTTTTAATGATAACCATGCAATAAGTACAATTATTTTATTTAATATCATAGTAGTATTATTTAAGATAAAAATTTAAAATTTATAACATAATCTTTCTGTATTCTTCATCTTATTACAGAGATCAAAAGCACTAAAAAGAACCTTTTGCTTCCCAACTTAGCAACGCCGCTACTTGCTCCCTCCTCAACCAGCCTCTCACCAGTTCCCACCCAACCATTTAACCTAACTCTGTTATCTCCTTCAAACAAGACAAAGACAAATATGAAGAAGAGACCTTGACGACTGACCCATCTCGCTGAAATCACTTCTCTAACGCCCTTATGGAGAGCAACACAAGAATCTCTGCACCCAATTCCCTCCTTCGTCCCCTAACCCGTCTCACAACCGTCGCCGACCACCGGATTTTCATCGGAGACTGCGTTGAGTCCCAATTGGACGGTTTTACTGATCCGCCCCTCAGGGATTGTAGTTTGTGCAGCTCAAAGCCCTTTGTGTTTCTGGACCTGATATGGAACTTGGCATTTGTGGTGGTGTCGGTCTTTGTGTTGTTAACTACGATTCGAGAGAAACCCTCAACCCCATTGAGGGTTTGGATTGAATGGTACGCATTCAGTGCTTATTACATGTGGGTTTTGTTTATCTTGATTATCGGAGGTGGAATCGAGCTGATCTCGGAATTGAAAATGATAGCTTTTTACTTCCTCTGTGTCACAGCAGGTATATGTAACTTTATTTATTTATTTTGACATGAGAAAAATATGCATCTTTAGTGTGATGTGCTTATTTTTCACTTAATTTTATAGTAATTATTCTGCTTAATTTGAATGCAATATAGTAATGCAATTTCAGTTATACACAAATGTAGTATTGAGAAGAAAGTGTGCTACAGTTGGATTACTCCTGAAAAATTGGAAGTAGAGGGTTGGGGAGATCTCTTTTCAAAGTTCTAGTTTTTTTAATGTATAGAAATAAACTTTCCGATGCAATGTTTAAGCAAAAAATGAAATGTTATTTAAAAAGTTAGATTTATTGTTTTCAAAACTTAAATGAATCATGTCAGTTTTAAATTTGAAAATTTCTCAAATGACTTTAAAAAAATCAATATTGATATTATGTTTTGGAAAAGAGGGGGTATTTGGCTTTTACTTGAGTATAAGATTCAAAAAAGGTTGAGATCCTTGGATGATTGTAGGCTTGTATGTGTTTGAATTACAAGTATAATGTACAATAGCAATACTCTTGAGTTGCAACTTATGAATGATTAAGCCATAGTTATTAACCCTGGTCCGAGATAAACCATCAGGGGTCAAGTCTGCGCAGCCCTGGTTCATTTAACTTGCAAAAATAAGACAGACTATATTAAAGTAGCTGTTCTCTGTGTAGTTATTCATATTTTGAGTTCCAATACACTTAAAGAGTCTTCTTCATCGTGTTGATCTCAGAATTCATATTGAGGTACAGTGTTACCAATTCTGCAACATGCATTATAGTTAATTAATTATGAAAAAAATTTACTGATTCATGGCAAAAATCTGTTATAAATTTGAGTATCTGCAAGGCTCAAATTATCTTTTGAAACCATATTTTGTTTTTTTTTTCCCCAGCATTACGAAGAAGTTACAATCCGTGAACACTGTGATTTCATCCATCTGGTGGGTATTTGGATTTTATTGGATTGTTGTGGGCGGCCAAGCACTTATGCAAGATTCTCCCCATCTTTACTGGTATGAACAATCCCTATAGAATTTGAAGCATTTGACTTTTAATTCAAAATGAAATTCTTTAGTGGTTTCATGGTTGTGGTTTCTTAAGCATTTCAAACAGCAGAATGTAATAATGTTTTTTCTTTATTGTTATTGAGATTATTATTTTTATTAACTTATAATTTAACAAGCATATAGCGCCTTCAATGAACATATTTGAGACAAAGTGCAGGTTAGCAGTGATTTTTCTGGCCTTTGAGGTGTTCTTTGTCATCTTTTGTTTTGGAATGGCATGCATCGTTTTCTTCACTCTGTTTTGTTGCTTTCCAATTGTTGCAACAATTGCATATGCCATGGCAATTCAAGAAGGAGCATCTGAAAGTGATCTCAGGACTCTTCCCAAGTTTCTATATAGCCAAACAAATCCTTTTGGAACACTAGACAGTGCTGAGAAGCAAGACGGTAGTGGGTTAGCAATGGAGCCAGGCAACAGTTACTCCACATCTAAACTTGCTCTTCATCCTGAGGACTCTGTAAGTATCGATAGTTCCATCTAATTATTAATATATATTTCCATCAATGTTATTATTTACCCATATGAATTTCATCATATGTCATTTTATCATTCCTTTCCCCATATCTCTAGTTTTACTGGAGCAATCAGCAAGTTATATTACAACTTTAGTCTTTTAAGTTGATTGTAACGAACATGTATAAAGACATCCTGATTAGGGTGATGTTATTTTGCTGGTCGCTAGAGCTGTTTAAAGTCGAAACTATTCTGAGATTACAAGTTTGGTAGTCCGAAGAGTCTTGTATAACACCTGTGCTTTAGTAACTCCTTCCCTCTCCAGCTCTCCCTTTCCGTATATGAAGGAAGGGTATAAGCAAGGCTGCATTTTGAAGATTTTGTCGCACCTCAGTTGATGAAGTGTTTTCTGAGGCCTTAGTTCTTGAGACATTCAACTAAGAGAGGGGTAGTACCAACTAGTAGGATTTTTCAAAAAAAAAAAAAAAGAACAGAAAGAAAAAGAAAAAACCTTTACCCAAGGGAATCTGGTCTCCTAACTGTGTCCCGTCTTCACCACAGATGCTTTAGTTTTTAGCTGACTTGCAGTTTAGCTTTCATGGTTCCTGTGCAATAATGTTGGGACTATTATCATTTATTAGAATGAAAAAGAAAAAAATGTTGGGAGTATTTTTGGTTACCTCATACCAGTAAACAAAGTTAGTTACTACCAAGTATAAGATTATATTTTTCATTTTCTTATTTTTCTGTTATTGAAGAAGTCTATGATATGACTTATTTTTTCTTTTCACTATGAATCTTTTAAATCTAATCAATATGTCTTTATTCTTTTTTACTATCCTGAATTTTTTTTTATTTTTTTCTTCGTAATGTTAGTTGGCATCTATGGCCTCTTGTAAGAAATTATGTGTGTTGGTTTATTAGTCAACATCCTCCCATTTGGAGATGTCACGTGTTTGTGTGTCATTAGGCTTTGATATAATTTTTCCTCTTGGTATGAGAACAAGCTTACGAAGAATTAAGAATAATTCAACGCTGACTTTTATTTTTGATTTATTTTGAAAGACATTATGAACTTGGGTTTTATATTGTTGTAAGAGCAAATCATTGTTATAATTTGTAGGAGTGCTGCATATGCCTTCATCAGTATGTAGAAGGTGTGGAGCTGTGTGCCCTTCCCTGCAACCATCATTTCCACCATGAATGCATCAGCAAATGGCTGCGGATCAATGCAACCTGCCCTCTCTGCAAACACAGTATATTCAGAGGTGAAATGTTGGTTTGACTGACAAATACCATGTTGGGATTTCAAAAGATTTTTGGGCTAACTATTTCTAGTTAGGCAAATAGTGAGAGAAGATTATTCTGGCTCAATTCTTCCTGATCTGCTGCTTGCAAATATGTACAGGAAAAGAATTCTTAAATGATTCCAATCTTGGAAGTAGTGTTGTTGTCCACAGTCTTTTTCGTGTATTTTTGATTTCACATTCTCTAGCCTTATTATATTTTGGTGTTGATATAGGTGTCAAGTTGTTGAATTTGATGTTTTGTTTTTTATCTTTTGTTTTCTAGAAAAAGAACAAAAAAAAAACACCTTACTCTATCAAACTGTATTTCAGACGCACTCAGACGCGTTGGTGCGCAGCCATCCTTTTGCTTTGAATAAAATACAATCACCCCTAATGTTATGAATATGCTTGAGAAGATAACAAGGTAACTATAAGTTGCAACAAGATTAGAGATCATCTGAATCTGTTATTTTTTTAATTTTATTTTCAGATTTTTCACTTTACCTTTATGTAATGCTTGATTTTCGACGAAAACTTCTTAGGTAGCCAACGAAATCCCCTCCTACCTCCTAAGTTAGTGTGAGGAGTACTTTTAAATCCTCCATCAATGAAAAATGCTATCCAAGCACACTAGTTATACTTGAAAAAACACAGCATTTGGTTAATCTACTTTCCGAAACCTGTTTCAGCTATTTGTACACCCTTAAAAAGCATTTGCTCCAGTTTAATTTGTTAAAGCCACTACTTGGGAGCTTACGGTTTCATCCTCTATTTCACTCCCCGATAAGGGTTCTATTTACCCTTCCCTCACGATACTACTTTGCTATCAGTCATTCCTATTAGTAAGCTATGCAGCGTGAATTGCAGCCTCACCATCAGGAATCAATGAGGTTCACCTTCCTTTTAGGTTCTTTGGATTCTGTTATCAAAGTTCGATTTGGATTCCCTCCGTTCAATTTTTTATTTTAGCCCAAAGAAAAAGATGGAAGGCAAATAAACAGAGTAGCCAAATAGGCAACCCCAATTGTTTATCAACTTCCATCGGTACCCATGGAGTCATGGACCTATAAACAGATGTAAAACAAATTGATTTTTAGCTTTGGAAGTTAAAACTAATCCCTTAAATATCATGGGATAATTTCCAAATTGCATGCAAAATCACTGCATAGGCAAATGGTGCTCAGCAGTAAAAGTGGGGAGATGGAATGAGACCGAGAAGAAGAGGATGAAAGGGTGAAGGCGGGGGGAAGTATGAAAGGGTGATATCTCAGCGTTGATCTATGCATTTCCTTGAAAATTGGAAGGAAAAGACAACACAAACATTGTAACATAGAGATCAACCTGGGATAACAGGCCTGTTCTGACATAAAACAGGACTACAGATGGCACAAATTTGGCAATAGCGATCGTGTGAATAAAGACCAACATTAACAAGGAGGAGCAACACGCTTCAAGTTGAATTCCTCTGAAGGACTAGCAAAATGCACGAGTGTCAAGACTTGCAAGGACATACAATTCCAAGTCTAGTGATTAGTGCCCTTTGATATAAAGGGAGGGAGAGAACAATAAGGAGACAGAAGCACAATTTGATGTCATTTATCAGTTTCAACTAGAAGATATTCCTTCTAAGCTTTTAGAAGTTGTGAAAACAATCAAAAGACGGACCAAGAAGCACAGGTACAGAATTAAACAACATGTGAGCCCGGCTGTTGGCTGTGAATTGTGAACAACCAGAGGATAACCTTTAACCTTCACTGATAAGAGAAAAACTGTAAAATTTCGTAGCAAAATATTCAAACACACTGACCCCAGAAAAGATCACCACAACAAAGTAGTCATATTTCCCCGTAAGGTAAGCCTTCAATGAGCACGCGTAAAGGGTCTCCCTCAGAGAACCTTTAACCATTGACATAAAGCCCTAGCAATGAATATGAAGAGTTGCCAGGAAAAAATAATACAAATGAAACTGCATATTGGTACACAAGTTTTATAATATGGTATGCTTTCGGGCCAAAACACTTTGAATTAGTGACTAAAAACCTTTTATTTGTATTATTCAGCCTTTCTTCGTACAACAATATATAAAAACTGATGAAACGAAGACCTAGTATGATAAAAGCTTCACCACTATAAACCAAAGAAATGTTCACAGAGCACAAAGCATTAAGCCATTAGCTAAACATAGGATGAACTTCTACATTTTCATATTAAAGATTTCTAATAAATCTACTTCTAAAAGTAAATCTGAATTTATGTACCTTAATTTTGAAAGTCAGTTAGAAACAAAAATATCACTGGATGTAGAAACACCTTAACATGTTTTAACTACGTGATCTTTATAAGCCAACAACCAACATACTGCATTATATAATGGATGGTGTGTCATCCTGTTTCTGTATCATGTGACGAATGATTGGCATTTCGCACAAGATCCCATATGCCAAAAGCAACATACTATGTGATCTTTATAAACCTAAATCCAACATACTGCATTTTATAATGGATGGTGTGCCATCCTGTTTCTATATCATGTGACGAATGATCAGCATTTCACACAAGATCCCATATGCCAAAAGAAAAAGGGAAACAGGGCTTGTGAGACTCATACTCGTCTATTTGGTAAGGTTTTTACATTCATAAACTGAGATATCAAACAAGCAAGCTTAAGTAGAACTGTTAATCAAGTGATTACACCATCATGGTGGCGAGCAAATCACTCAACCACTTGGAAACTGTATTTGAACACTCACTTCTTCAATATGTGCTTAATTTGGTGAAAAAAGATAGACAGCCCATGCTGGTATGGCGATTAGTTTTTAATTCTGGACAATTTCAAGAATCTTGACCATCATTTACATAACTCCCATAGGGGTAAAACTCTTGATCTACTAATCTATTAACACATGAGCCTGTATTCTACAATTCGATTTCAAACATGTGAAGGAAATTGATATATGGCCATTCAATTGTATTAAACTTTCAATTACATTTTCAGGACAAGTTGAATACAAAATAGCAAAATTGAACTTGCAATTGATAAAACAAAGCAAAAGGGTGTCAGCAATAAACCTGCAACACAACTTGAGGTAGAAGATTACACATTCTTGTTCTTCTTCATCTTTGAAGGCGGCCACCTGCCCTTCTTCCTCAATTGACGTTTCCTGACGAGTCTCTTTCTACGCAGCCTGATCTTCTTTGCCAACTTCATCCTAATCTTTTGCTCAAGCTTCAACTGAAGCTTTGATTCCAAAGGGAGGTCCTCAACTTTATTATTTTCTGCCTCAGGAGCATCTGAACCCGTACCATCAACTTCGGCAGATGCCTTAACAATCACAGAACTCCTTCCTCTAACCCTAAAGGGTGTACGAGTCTGAAGTCCATTCAAAAGTTTCGAGTTCAAACTAATAAATTTATAGTCCAATCTGGAGGCTGAAAGAGCAAATAGAATTCAGATTTGTTATGAGTTGCTACAAATAGAAAGACAACTAATAAATTACAGCAAAATACACCCATAAACTGAATCAAGGTTTAGTCCAGATAAAATACAAAAAACAAAGGTGAAGAAAGAGATGGAATGTCCACTACCTGTTTGAAATAATGCCAAAACCAAAAGGATTGACAACCATATCGCATGAAAACAAACAAGAAGATAGAATGGGTAACAACAAAAGATAGTCCTTATCGAAACAAGGGAAAGAACATTGAGGGGATTACAGAAAAGACCCAGAAACTGAAAGAACAAGTACAAAAATTACTTTGATATGCGCAAACGTATACAAGAAATAAGGAACGAGAATAAATGTTGCAATAAAAAAAGTATAATTGAGCTCAATGGAAAAGTATAATATATACATATAAACACATTGGTCTTACATGGGTTTGCAGGAACGGCCAAAGTTGAGAAAGATGATGAAAGAGAAACAGGAGGAGTCGGAGCAATACCACTGAACAGTAGAAGAAGAGTCATCTCTGTCGCACTATTTGATTTTGGGTGTTGTGGATAAGCCTTTTTTTTTGTTGTAGCCACTAGCCCTTGTTCCAGTCTTTTTGTTTTTGCTTTTGCTTATTTTATCCATTTATTAATTGGAGTAATTATTAATGATTAGTATTATTTATCTGCATTAAAAAAAAATTATAAAATTCGGTTTCACCACATAATCAGTGACTCGGGAAATTATTTCTGTCTTTTGATTTCATTTCCATTTTCTGATTGAGGTGAATCCTAAGTACAATCTTCTTTATCACAACTCCAATTATTTATTTTTATTAAATTTAATTTTATTTGTTTAAAGGTAAAATCAATGAAAGTAAACTTATTGCTGCTAGACCCAGAATTTGCTGACAAATGAAGAAGGCTTTCTCTCGTAAAGTAACCAATCATGAGAGGGGAGGGGAAAACATCCCTACATAATGTTTTCAAACTCAAGGTACAAACTTTCATTGGGCTGATATGGAGTTACAATCTAGGTCAAACCACAGCAAACATAAGACAAGCACAAACAACTTGCCATTGATAGCAATTTCTTACAGCCATGTTTTCGTATTAACAAGTGACATTCCAAATCTGGAAATGAAATTTTGACGTCGGCAATTAAGCCTAAAACCAGAAAAGTAGTCTTCAACAAACTAGTACAAAGGATGTACAAGTATAAGAAAACAATTCTCATGGCGTTAATGACGACGGGCGAATCAGACATATCTTCTACAGAAACTCACAACATCCTATGCAACTTCCCCTATGATTGAAATCTTCGACCAGTAAAGCATAAATACAAGAGCAGAAACTTCTTTTTTGTATCCCTGTTTCCACGGCAATTCAAGGAACATCTATTATAAGTTGACCTGGCAAATGATCAATTTCAAAACAATATGAATATCCAATAAAAAAGTAAACACGGTTCTAAATAAGATTATTATCCCTTGGTTCTGAAATTTAAGCGCGAGATTTTTTTTTTTTAACTTCAATCCTCAATAGCCTTGATATGCTATTTCGGCCACACACTAGTTAACAGTCCCTTTGGATTTGAAAATTAATTGAGTGCATAAACTTCATCAGCTGGAGATCAGAGCATCTATTGGAGAGAGTAACTGTATGCCAGAATACCTGAATGGAGGAATAATCTGCTAGTGAAATATAAGGGGATAGGTACAGCAAAATCCACTGCTCCAACACTGCATAAAAAGTTAATTTTAACAAAAAATCAACAATGGTTTTGCAGAATGAGCCAATAATCATCATACTGCAGCAATATAAGAGTGCGTTTGAATACAAAACACGTCAACTAATACAATTCTGTTCTATCATGTCCAATCATACTTGTGTTATGCCCTTGTATTTTCCTTTCTATGCAAGTGCTCTTCTACTTGTTAACGGGATAATTACCCTATTTTCATTGTGGTTTCCGAATTTTTTTTTGTTACAAACGCATTATTATACTAAAAAAAAAAATTACAAAATGGTCATTTTATAACTTTCCGTCTAAAAAAATTAATTGTTGCTTAGGTGGCTAACGTCTTATGATGATGTGGACATAAGGGTCTACTTTTTTCATAATAAAAATAATTAAAATTATATGCTTGCTTAACAAAAAAAAATTAAAATTTTAAAACATTCTTAAACACAAATTAAAGCCCAAGTATCATTATTTAAATAAAAAACAAAAAGAAAAGAAACAGACACAAAACACATCTTCATCTTCAACTCAGCCACCGCCTCCCTTGTTTTCTCTCTCTTCCCTTTTAATGGCTCCGTCCCTCACTCTCTCCTTTCTTCACCCCCTTCCTCACCATACCCCTTTCAATCTCTGCAGAGACAGAGTTGAAGGGCACTCCAATTCTTCAAGGTTATCCATTCTTCTTTTCTCTTTCCCACTTCGATTCTTTAACCATAAGCCAACCAATATGTCAATGACTTCTTCCACCGCGCTGCTCTCTATCAATTTCGGTCTTTGCCCTCCAAAATCAACCTGTTAAGAGCTCCCATTCCATTGTGAATTTCTTACCCTACACAAAGAAAATCTCACTGAACCTCACTTCTTCACTTAGCATATCCGGAAAATCCCCAATCTCCAATCCCCAATCTCCTAGTCAAAATCCCCAATCTCTCACTATTGTCTCCGTAAAAAGCTACAAAAGGAAAACCCACAAGGCACTCCAAAGGCGGTGATGGAATCTGGATTTATTGTGACGGTGAAGAGGTTGAAGGATGCATGGTGGTGGAGGAGTTCTGGCGGCATATGGAAGCGGTAAAGTTTGGCGGCGGTAATGTATTATGATAAGTTAAGGTTTTGAGATGTTTATTGTGATTAAGATGGTTGAGATGAATGATCAGATTTGAGATGTTTATTGTGTTTTGATCTTTAAATTTTAAAATGTAATGTTTTATTATATTTAAGCCCTCTTAACTAAATAAAATAATTATAAAATGATTTTTTTAACACATAAGCATTATTATGCCACCTGTCAAAGCCACGTCACTAATTTTTGATGTGGCATGTTAACACCTGATCCATGTCATTAACCGTTAGTCTACTCAACATTTCCGTTCATTTTGTTGGACGGAATTATAAGTAATGATCATTTTGAAGTTTTTTCGAGTATAGTAATGTCTTTGTAACAAAAAAAGTTTTTGTAACTATAATGAAAATCGGGCCATAGTACAGTGACCAAAAAGTCAATTATCCCACTCGTTAACAATTGAAGCTCAATTGTAATCAAGTGTACAAGTGGCTTACCACTGAAAGCAAAGGTCCCTGTTTGAATTTGTCATGAAAAGAAAATGTCATAGGCTTCACAATTTCTCCAGGCCCTCTAATGAACCCACTGGCATATGGCAGAAAAAACAGATAAGTTATCAGCTAAAGGTGCGATGAAATATTAAAACCTGTAAATGAACATTTTAAATAGGATCTAATAATGAAAAATTAGCAATCAGAACTCAGAAGAAACAAAGGAATAAAAACCGGTTGTTATTAAACATTTAAGCCTGATGATAATAGAACTACAAAATAATAACTCACACTAATGAGGCCGAAATTAGGGGAGTCCTTCTGACATCATATATGGCAATAAGGCCCTTGTACAGCTCCTCCCCATCTTTATATGATAGAGCCAAACGCTCTCCTGAAGCATCCCATGCAATCTTCTCAATGCCTTTACTGCATATGTAGCAAGAAAACATCATGACATAACTTATGTTGGATAAATGTCTTCGTGCATGACAAAAACAAAAAAAAATTAACAAATTCAGAAGATATTATGCAAGAAGCAGCTCCCTGCCGATGGATGCAATAAAGCATCTATGACCCACACACAATTAAAGTACCTTCACATTAGTTTAAAAGACTTATAATGCCAAATGTTAGCACAGGCACTGGCAACAAACAACACACTACTGTCATGGCAAGTAGTGGTATATTCCTCTCTGAACCCAAATCTTAAACAACAGAAAAGTCATCTTTGGGAGAGAATCTAGGGAGGGGGAAATGCCATAAAGATCCTAGAAAGCAAACAAGGGGCACCAAACAGAAACACATTTTAGAAATAAAAAATACAAAGAAAGAAGATGCCCGCCTATTCCATAACCATTTGTATGTAGTTAAAGCACCATGGAGTTCCTTATTCACAGCATATTGTTATTTGTATGGTTAATACTATATTGCGAAAGAAATTCTATTGCAGAATTAGAAGAATGTTGTGAAATTTTAGTTGGAGGATTTGATTTATTATCATTTGAAATATATGTGCCAAAAGTAATCTCATAGGCTGATCTTCTGCACTCCACCCCAACAGAAGAATGCCCTCTAATGTCTCGAACCCTGTCAGAGCACATGAAGATAGGCAGGTGATAAAACTACTAACTCTCCCATGGTAAAATTGATGACAAAGAGAAACTCTAAGAAGTCAAGTGGGAAGAATGACTGCATACTTAACCAACACATCATGTAGGTTGTGGTAAGGAGGTCAATGGAAAAACAACAGGGCAAAGAAAATATGTACTTGCACGATAAACAAGGTTAGATTTAGGCTGAAGGCAACTATAATTGCCGTGATGGTCTACATCCTAAACGAGATAAGAATAAGCCTTAGGGTTACTTTATCAGCATGACAAAAGACATTCACATGAACATAGCAAGGAAAACTGCCAGTATTTGTGAATCGCCAGAGAATATAAGGATGAAAGCAAATTAATGACATTAAGTAGCACTAATAAAGTATTAAAGCAAAAAACTTGTCATAATAACAAGACAAAGGAACACATAACTTTAAAAATAAGGTTCTAACCAATATCTGAGTGATCCCACATAAGGTAGTTAGAGCATCTAGCCCAAGACTAATTGGTTCTATAATTGGAAAGGCCTATATTACAATAGTAGTTTGAGAGCATACATAACCAACTACTAGTATGTACACAACATGTGATGATATGATCTATGAAGCACGGACTCTGACACGGGACACGAACACAACATGTGAAACGGGATACAATAATTTTCAAAAAACAGAATACAATAAGTCGGTGACATGTTCAATTAACTCGGATCAAATTCCGAGTTTGGAACAAATCTTGGATCAAATCCAAGCCTGAATCAAATCAAATTCCGAGTTCGGAATAAATCATGGGTCAAATCTAAGTCTGAATCAAATCCATCCAAACAAGACATTAAACAACAAGTCAAATAGTAACTTATCTTAGTCCACCACAAACTCACCCAAAAACTCATGACTGAAGGTATTAGTGATAGCAGCTCGAGTCCTTATATACACATCCAAATATCCCACATGCTACAATGTGAGAATGGAGTGTTACAAATTCTCTCACTTAAATACAGGCCAAACATATAATCACACAGAGCCCAGAAACTGTCTCTCTAGCCGTTGTGGGATAATACTAGCGGCCTACCAGGCCCGCCTTCATGTTCGTACCTTTGGCAATCCAATCAGATGACATGACCCGAGTTTTCGAGAGTCGGCTTTGACACCATATGTAATAACACGGGTTAAATCCCAAGTCCGAATCAAATCATAATATAATAAGACCCAATAACCTTATCTTAATAGTATCTTTTGGGTCATCATAGCCCACCACAAACTCACATAAAAGACCATGACTGAATGTACTATTGTTAGTACCTTAATTTCTTATATACAAACAATTTTTTCCCACATGTTTTGATGTGAGATTGGAATGTTACACTTTCCCACTTAAATTTCTGATGTCTTCGTCAAAATCAATCACACACAGCCCACAGATCTTTACATCTCTAATTAGTAACCATTGTGGGATAATACCAGTTGGCTTCGTGTCTCTACCTTCAAACCTTTATCCATTGTGTGATAATACCACCAACCTTAGTGACCTACGGCAATCTGGCCCGAGCTTTCGAGTGTCAGCTCTGATACCATATATAATGTGGGTCAAATCCCGAGTGTGAAACATTTTTGGGTTTAAATCTAAATCCGAATCGAATCATAGTGTAATAAGGCCCAATACGCTTGTCTCGTATCTTCTTAGGTCATTGCAACTCACCATAGGCTCACCCAAAAGGTCATGATTGAAGATATTATTATTAGTAACTTAATTCCTTATATACAGACAAATTTTTTTCACATGTTTCGATGTGGTACTGGGGTGTTACATATATTTTTAATAATATAAATGTATTTTTTACAATAAAAAAATTTAATGTTAATAGAGCATGATAAAAGCTTGAACAAAATAATAAGAAACACAAACACACTACATAATAAATATCTTAAAGTTACATAATAATGTCCAAACTTAAAAAGACACAATAGCCCATAATTTTTATATTGCAATTTAAGTACTACAAATTTATTTATTTTTAAATTTACACCATTGTGGCGAGTTATGACAATACAAGCTTTAAAAAAATGAAGAAGAGCTTGCGAACACGTCAGGTGCGTGTCTAAGGTGTGTCGGAGCGAATTCGTGTCATACCTAAGATATGAGTTGTATCTAACATAATTTCTAAGCACCTGAAGATGCCACTTCCATGTGAGTTTTAACCTGACTACTAGTATGAAAAGTTATAATCCCAAAAGAATGAGAAGCTTGACATTTTACTACTTATATTCTTGTACATATTTGATAATACTGAAGATAAAGATGAAATACATCACAAAATTTTCTCACTCAAAAGCACTTTTATCTCTTTACCTGCCAGTTAAGGACTGAATCTCTGGCAACTCAACAGGTAAAAGGTGTGCATCTGAAGAAATTTTAAAAAAAAAAGAATTAACAATCAAATCAATGAATTATTAAAGTAAACCAAGACTTGAGGGGGAAAAATTCACGTGAATTGATTTTAAATAAAGTAAATAAATGTCTAGGGCGAACACAACAAGAATTTAATTCAACTAAAAATCTATTATCAAACTTAGTTTTATTGAAATTAAATCTAAAGAATTTAATTCAACTAAAATCTAAAACTTAGTTTTATTTTAATTTAAAATTTAATTCAACTAAAAATCTACTATCAAACTTAGTTTTATTGAAATTAGATTTAAGAATTTAATTTCAAAAGAATTCCCAACTGCAAGCACTCATGTAAAGCTACCCTAGCTTTCTACGTTTTAGCATATGCAGTGTACCATGTATTCGTTTTGGTTCCCACGAACCTAAACAAATTGCATCTCTGGTAAAACTAGGTACAATCAAGGAAATTGCTATGTTGCAAATGGATTTAACTGACCTTCTCTATTGATATCCTCATCATGGCCCTAGAGACATAGGCTTTATAATATCAATTACAAAATAAAAATGGAGAAAAACAACAGGTTTAGTAAAAACTATTTTTCCTTTTTTTTTTTTTTTTTTTTTTGGGGGGGGGGGGGCGGAAAGGGGGCGCAGTATGTTTCAAGATATTGGAATTCAAATTTTCATTATAAAGTAGAACAGTGGTTATTAATGTCATCTACCCATTGGCACATCCATTTTCTAAGTTTTATTCCTTGTGCAAGGACAATCACAAAAAAAAAGGGCATACTATATCTTCTCTTTATGAGCATACATAGGCTAGATCCTTAACACCCTCCCCACACCAAAAGAGCAAATATTTTAATTTTCTTATTCAAAAGAATCCATCCTTTACACGTGGATACTAATAATTTGAGCCTCAACGTCAAGCATTACCACCTTAATTTAGCAATGTAAGGACGAGGAAATGATGGAAGACCTTGCATACCTAGTGATGGTGGCTTTGATGCAAAGTGAACAGAACCCAATGTTGAAGATTCCGAGAAAGCAATAAGTATCATACGTCCATCAGGATCCCATGATGCACCCTGGTAATGAATAATATAATCAATACACAGTTTGTAATAGCAAGAAAACTGAGATCAGAACCTAAAAGAGTCTTCATAAGTCTGTGGTATAACATAGATCAGAAATACATCTGAGATCTGAAAAACAGAACTACAAAAGTAGCGATAAACTATGAAACCTGTAGCATGTCTCACACATGAGTAGTCAAGCTAATTCTTTGATAGTAACAAGCATAAAGTACGGTAATGCTTACAAATTATGCACCAAAGATCAAGAATAATATGACAGACAATTAGTGAACAGAAAGCAACATAAATAGAAGCCTTCAAGCTACAATTAAAACATCTTAATGGTTTTGAATCTAAAGCATAGCTATTGCTACATATTGCGTGATTTCATCAGTATGCTGAGCCCTATGGTGGCACGTTGAGTAATAAAGGTTGAATGATAGCTTAGCAAGTAAACTGAAAACATTACTTTGTTTTTGTGTGTTTCTTTTCCTCCCCCCGATAAGTGAAAACGTTACTTAGTTAAGTAAGACAGAAGTTTTTTGTGTATACTGTGGCTTTTGAGTGATATACGATATTCAGCAATGAAACTTATTTGAGAAGTTATATAGAACTACCCAAAATAAGCAAGAATTTTTTTGTCAAAACATAGCTAAAGAAGAGGAGCCCATGACACGTAGTTATTGTAGTGGTGCCAAAGCCACAGTGCCAATTACCCTCAAAGCAGCATAACTAGAATCCCTCAAGCTACATATAAAAGGTGTAGGCACAAAGTTATACATATGTATGTGATAATTATTGACTAGTGTGATTTATAAGAGATGTCTCCAGATCAGGACTGATTATAAACGAACCGAATAACTTATTCGGTTATAACCGAAATCTGCTCACTTTTACTATCCGAAAAATTAACCGAATTACCGAAAACCGAATAATCGATTTTGCTATTCAGTTATTTCGGTAAATAACCGAAATTAAGTTCCATATGTAGAGTTTCACCAAAATGTTATGAGTAGCTAAATATCACATTCGGTGTTATCTATATATATAACAGAAAATTGAAATCTTCTAGAAAATAGAGTGGTCAAATTCAATTTGTTCTCAGACAAGTGTTTGGCTAGCCATTTCAAATTCAGAAGGTCCAACAAATACAACATATCCCAACTTCTCCAAATTCCAGGAACTCCCGTCTCACAAAAGAAATCAACTCTAATTTTTTCAACAAAAACAGCATACACACTGCACATCATATACCCATTATAGAAAAAGATGGTTAAAGAACTAAACTTTAGAACTGAAAGTAAAGAAAGATCTGAAAGTGAGAGTTAGATCTGCAAACAAAACTTATTAAAAACCAATACAAGAGCGCATGAGACGGGGAGACCATGAGAGGCGGAGGTCGAAGAGTCGAAGACCGAGACGGATAGAGGTGGAGAGGCTTAGATTTGAGATGAGAGGAAGATGGAGATGAGAGGTTGTGACTTGTGAGATCTGAGATCTGAGATGAAATGAGCCAAGAGGCGAGAGGAATTGGGAATTGAAAAGCGAGGATTAGGGGTAGTGACATACACTACTGATACAGACTTAGATGTGGTTGAAAATTAATTACTTTTTTTTAATGAATAGGTTTGGTTATTCGGGTAACCGAATAGACTGATTTTAACAATTGGACCCAAAACCGAATACTGAATAAGAAATCAGATATAACCGAATTTAGAAAGAAAAAAAAACGAATAACCGAAATAATCCGGTTAAAAAAATTCGATTTTATTTGGTTACTCGGTTTTATCCGTTTTTTACTCACCCCTGCTCCAGATACTAGCATCTAACTTTAATAAAGTTTATAGTGGTGAAAGTGCGGAACTATGTATCAACTCCAGCAGTTTACGGATAATCCGCTTGTAATTAACTCATGAATTTTTTTTATTTCTTTTATTAAATGACAAAGTAGCTAATGTCATCCTACTTAAACACAGATTGAGTATACATAATAAGGTGTAAATAATTCTTAAAATAGACTGCCTCGAAACAGCTCATAGAAACTTCTTTTTGTCTACTTTCTAGACATCGAGCATTTCCTTACTAGATCTACACAAAAGTCCGAAAATATTCCATGAGCAAATTTTCATCACATGTTATAGACCCCTCATTTGTCCAATAAATAAATTGTACATCCCTCACTTTGGAACCCCTAGAATGTTTAGGGTGCTTAGAGAAGAAACTTTTGGCACTATGGAAGTCATTGAATCAGGGTATTTATTGGCAGCAAGAAAAGCATTAGTATTCTGTCATCTTTACACACCATTCTCAGATTTAATCAAGTGAAAGAAATTGTTCAAGGAATCACTAAACTAAATATTAATGTTTCTTCAGTAAATTATTGAACTTTATATTTACCACCAACCATAAAGACAAGTTTAGAGTCCCAACGTGAAACATGATTGTCAAATTTTTACTAACCGTAACAAAGCCACTTGTTGAGGACCAAGGTTCTGATGTCCACGTGCTTGTCTCCCAAAGATAAAATGTTCCATCACTGTAAAAGAACGTGATTAACAGTAAAATATCCATATTCGAGATATGTTACATTTAGATTAACATAATGCATAGAAAATTGGGATAGAGATATAGTGAATGACATTACAACTTTGCAGCAAAGAAATAATCTCCAGTAGGAGACCACTTAAGCATTGATATGCCCCCTAAACCCCGTTGAATTGGAGTACCCAGCCCTGTTGTGAATAGTAAATCAATGATAAGCTGGAAAAAATATTTGCAGATACCATATAGAGATAGACTTTAAATAGCTGGAAAGGAAATTAAATAAAACTAAAATGAAGAGAGGACAAAATTTTATATCACTGAAGAGAGCACAGCTAAATAACATTTTTAAGCTTTATTAAGGTAAAATGATATACCTTGAGAAACATCCCAAATGGTGAATGACGAACTCTCACATGAAGCAGATGCAAAATATGTTAGAATAAGTCAAGGAAATCTCAGGTTCAGCCATAAAAAAATAACACATATAAACTCAAACAGGCTTATTCTTCTTACTGAGAAACTCAACTAGTCAAGTTCATAAGCAAAAGAAAGTTAGTTGTGTTATCACCCAACAGAAAATGGAAGATTATCAACTATTTCCAACACTACTTTTATGCAAATAAAGAATTGTATATCCTCAAAAAAATACAGAAAGATAAATGATAACCAAAGAGTCGCAACAATTATATGATGTTGAAAACACAGAGTGGGAATAAAACAGTACAATAAAGATAGCCAAAGACTAGAGGATAAAGTTAAGTGATAGAACAGGAACAGCGACAAACAAGGCTATTATAATTTAGATAATGATCATGTTATCTTGAAATTTCAAATTGAACCCATGCTCTTAAAAGTAAATTATACATGAAAACTAATTTGGATATCTTCCATCAGGACTCCATGAGAGTGCAGTAACTTGTTCATCATCACGACTTCGGAGAAAATCCACTACTGTCCACCGAACTCCAGATCCTCCAGAGATGGTGCTCGTGGTAACTCCAGATCTCACAGATGCTGCATTGCCAGGATAAGAAGCAGACCAAATGCAAATCCCACCCCTGTTTAGTCCACCCACATTAATTAATTAGAATATATAATAAAACTTCTATACGTATTACTACAAATAATTCATAGTATGTGAGAAGCAAACAATAAATTTTTGAGATTGGAAATATGCCAGTATTATGGTACTTGCTTGCATGCTACAGAAAGTGTCCTTCCACCGTTTGGCCTCCACTCCAGAAGTTTAACATCTCTTTGCGATTCATTGATCAAGACGCACGGGTCCTTCCCTTCTTAAGAATATAAAATGGTTTAACTTTAGCATAAAAATATTTCCTTTAACATGAATAAAAAAGATAATGAATGAGGAACAATTGAGCGAAGCAAGTGCTGATGAATCAACAATTTGCTTATTTCTCTATGGACACCGGAAAGAAGAAAACTGACCTGAATCCTCGTAATCACATATAGTCACATGATTTGGTCCAGAGATAAAAGCTATGATATGTTTATGCTGGTGCCAACTTAGGCCATGAAGATCAACTTCTGGCAACAATTTCACCTGTACAATTTGAGCCAAGAAAAATGTAAAATATCTACTCTCATCCTACGTTTTCTCAATGTTCTAAAAGGCGCTAGGCGGGAGGCGGGCGGCCGAAGGGGGCCTAGGCGGGATTTTTTTTTATAAGTCAATTTTAATATTTTATCTTATATTTACCCAAACAAAACAATAATATAAAGCAAAACAACCTATAATAAAAATAATAAAGGCCTTTGCTTAAAATTCAAACACATATCTATATTGTTAATGTCAAAGTTCAAATACAAACATGCAATTGTTCAAAGTTCAAACATATTTTTAACGTATTAATTTTATTCATAAACAAGATTGCTATTAAATAATAAAATTTAAAATTTCAAAATTTAATTCAATATTAAAACTTAAGAAACTAAACATAAATTTAAGAATTATATTGAATTAAACTAAATATTACAAATGTATCATCATTTATATAATTTAAAGTTGGTACAAATTCAAAAAATTATAACTATAATAAAATTATCCATTTTGAATTGATATTGTTCACTTCTTGTTGTGATTTGATATGCTACAATCTGTATTATGAATATAGTAAATCATTAGAAAAATAAATATATCAAGATCTGGTTTGAATAGTTATTAAAAGACTAAAAGACAAATTGCATCCCAAACTTTATACCGCTGTTGATTTTTGCACCCCAAACTGAAAAAGGTGTCTAAGTACACCCCAAATTTCAATTTACTTAACAAAAGACACTCTTTATTTAACCGGTCAAAAGTGACTGGCTAAGACTGTAATATTTATAAGAGAGGGGTAAACTTGGTAGTTCTCTATTTCCAACCTCACTCTTTACTCTCTGCACCAAACAAACTCCTCGGTAGTTTCTCTCTCCTCTTCACCGCCGAAATCCACAAACCCGCTCTCTCCGAACACCTCGACACAAATGGCCTTTTTTCCGGTGATAGTTGAAAGATTTCGGAACCAAGATTTAGGTCCGATCGGATAATATCGCTTGGAATTCCATGGTTAAGAATCTCAAAGCAACCGATTTGGCCAATTGACACACTTTTAGTTGAGTTTAAGGATTGGAAGTCGAGTATTGGAGGGTTTTGAATGGTTTTCTGGTGTGGAAAGACCCGATCTGGGAGGACTAGGTTGGGTAAGCGGAGTGAGTATTCCATGAATTGAGAAAAAACATCATTGTTTGCGATGGTCGATCGCCGTTTAGTGACAACGGGTGAAGGCGGTGGGGCGGCGGTGGAACTGAGCTCGAGGCTACAATCGAGTATGGGGCGACGGCTGCGGTGTCTGTTTCGCAACAATTGAAGTATCAGTGCGTCGTTTGCTTCCTTGAACTTATTATTTTGGTTTGATTTGGTTGCTTATAAGAAATTTCTTTGTTTGCTTCTGAGTTCTGCCTTGTTTGGTCCCACTTCCCGATCATTGTTTGAATCTGATGAAGAGATTAGCACATTATTTTCCTCCATTAACTTTGGTTGTGCTCTGTTGCTAACGAAGATGGCGATGAAGCAAATATCGTAGATCATGTTAATTAAAGTCAATTGAGACCTTATTCGAAATCGTCAAGGCTTACTAATGATGAGGAAGAGATTTACGCAATGGGTATTATTTCAAACCTTTCGAGTCTCCCCGATCATCGAGTGGGCATTTTTTGGCCGGGGTCTTCGTATAATTTCAATCCTTCGTCTCGATTCCGGAAAAATGATCTGCATAAGAATCGATTGATCGAGAATGTTGAGCGACCATATGCCGTTTTACTGCACCAAGGAACTAGCTTTTGAAAAACCACGAGCGGCCAAAACATTAAGTCGATCTTGAATGGCTTACATAAAGATAGCCTTGACAATCGATGGAATTTCTGCGAAGGTAGTCCAAGCGGTTTTAGTCTCATATTTGGATGGCTTATAGCAATACGTGTAAAAGTCGAGCGAGAAAGCAAAGTCGAAACTTTCTTGTAGGTTTTGACACCGGAAGGGTTAAAAATGAGCAATTGTGCATTAAGGTGGGTTGATTTGCCCGAGCAAAATAATCATTTAATTAAAATACGAGCATTTTTATAGTTACACTTTATATTTATATCACAAGGTCAGTTGTCTTGTATGATGGAAAAGCCTAATTTATTGCATCAATATCATTGTAGTTCCATCATCGGAATAAAATACTGAGTATGTATTAGATTTCTTTCTATAATGCAACAATGTGCTTGTTCTTGGTTCTTGGTTCTTGGAGGACTTAATTGTTTATATTCACTTTGGTGAAGGTATATTTACGGGAAAGGTTAAATTTTGTCTCTTGCATTCCGTGGTTGAATCGGGTTGTCGGCTATTTTTTACTTTAATCGAGAGTTTCAGTTGAACTGGGAGAGTTTATTTTGAGAGTTTCAGTTTAGAGTTTCAATTGTGAGGAAATAGGAAAAAGATGAGCTCTAAGTGTTTTGGAAGGTGTACTTGAAGTGGAAAGCCTCACAAGTAGTCGTTGTTCCTTGAGAGGAGAGAAATGACTTGTTTGTTTAAGAGAGAAAAGTTGGTCATAGAGGAGAGAAAGACTTAATGTCAATGTTGGAGAAAATAAAAGGAAAAGACTTAAACACCCTCCTTATAAACATTACAATCTTAGCCATTTCACTTTTTGCTAAGTTAAGTGAAAAGTGTGTCTTTTGTTAAGTAAATTGAAGTTTGGGGTGTACTTAGACACCTTTTTCAGTTTGGGGTGCAAAAATCAACAGCGGTATAAAGTTTGGGGTGCAATTTGTCTTTTAGTCTTATTAAAATAAAATAAAAACTCTCCGCTTAGACCCCGCCTAATTTTTTAGAGGGATTTTTTTGCCGCCTTGAGCCTAGGTGGGGTGTCAAGGGGGCCTAGCACTTAGGCTGGGCGCCAAGTGGAGGCCTAGCGCTTAGCGGGGCACCAAGTGGGGGCCTAGCGCCAAGGCGGGACCTAGGCGGGGATTTTTAGAACACTGCGTTTTCTTACTTACAATGTTGAATTGGTGTATTTCAAATATATAATTGTTCATATTGATGCATTTAGGATAACAGTAAATTTAAGAAATAAGCAATTTGGTTATGTCCAAAGCATTAGCCAACTTGGTGTGGGCCGTGTGGCACTCTTCCTAATGTATTGGTAACTAACACCGCTAACACATCTAGCAAGGCTGTTGGTAAAGGATACGCAAGCTAAAAGATATATAGACCTGTGGTCACAAACCACAGATCATGATAACAGAGCACCTAGGTGAATCTCATAAGTAAAATAATGGAATGATCCTCACAGTTGAAATTCAATTGAGAGCTATGTGAAAACAAGTACCTTGCCGAACAACTCAAAACCCAATCAGACAATTGACCTTTATGAGAACAAACATATATATGACAATGTAAATCATGAAAAGTAAAAAAAATGTAAAGTATGGGTAAACATGAAATATATTATGGGCTCCAAGAACCATTCGTACTGACTAATGGGGCTTAAATTTACTGTATTTCCTATTTATAAATAATTGTTAGAAACAAAATTTCTGCCTCCACAATGATTGTGACATCTATAATTCATAAACAAATAAAGAAAACAAATAAAGAAGATGACAGCTATAAATTAGACAGCTCAAAGTCATTACTATTATTATGAATCGTTGGCTAATAGCGCAAACAACATTAAACAGATATATAAGGATTAGCGAATCATGTAATTAGTAAACTGAAAACATACATCATTTGGGCGGAAAAGGCTTCCCAAGGAACCACTACGGATTGCCTGCAATACCGTTCTTTCTTGAAATCTGGTGGAATCCTCTGGGCTCGACACTAGATAGTCAGATTGAAACGGAATCGGACTAAAAACAATTCCCTTCAATTGAACAAAATATTGAATAAAGTTACCGCACGCAACTTGTAAAGAAAAACAGAATTGACTAATAGCTGGACTTACAAGAATTTTTCCATAAGTTTCCTTTGCTCGATCGTCGGACAGGTTCTTGGCGGTAACTACAAATTATATTATGTGGAAAGTAGAAATGTCAGTAGCAGTGCTAAACTGGGAATATAATTAAAAAATCATAAAGCAATTAGGGTTAGCGATAGGGGGGAATTCCATACTCAAGTCCCTATTGATTTCACAGATGGTGACTGAGCCCGGATGAGGAAATGACGGCATTCTCCGATTGCTTGATTGAACGGGAATGAGAGAGAATAGGGTTTATGCAGTAAAACCCCTTCCCGCCAGGCTGCCTTACTTCTATTTATTAGTAAAAAAGTCTCAAAAATTAATTTATTTAAAGTATTATTTTTATCTCTTTTATAAAATACTCCTATCAAGACATAATTTTTTTTCCAATTTGTTTCCTTTCGAACAAAAATGGTACTTTCAAAACAATAATTATCGTTTAAAATTTTAAGTGTTACTAAAATTAATATAAAAATATTATTAAATAGGTATTTATTTTGATAATATCAACAGGGATTTATTCGTTTAAAAAAATTAGTTTCATTAGCTACATAATATAGTAATTCTACTCATTGTGTTTGTAAGACCCCAACTTATTATTAATGAAATTTAATTTTCTATATTTATTATTTTGAAATAGTAAGGGTTGATTTGATTAATGTGGATAGTTATGGGTAAAATACGCAAATATTTCAAAATAAGCAAGTGGTTATAAAATATTCATTGTTGTGGGGAATATTCGTTTGGTGGTGGAATATTAAATCTTGTCGAGAATATTAAATGCAACCAGTAGCTTAATGTATGTGTGCATAATATGAAAGCGATTGGATGAAGAAAGCGACAAATATAAGTTGGTTAAAAATAACACAGAAGTTATTCACAGTTATCATTGTTAAAATACTCTGATTGGTTAAAACACGAGAAGCCTACGGTATTGCACCAATTATTGATTCTTACGTGAAGAAGGCACTACTTTCGATAATGGTTCACGATAATTCTTTATTCGATGATTTTATTGAGTTAATAATTGATGCGTTGATATTTTATATCATTGTTGTTTGATAATTGTCATTACACAATATTTTTCATTATCGAGCAATAATTCATATTATCCTGAATAATATTATTAGATAACATTATTGGCAATGTCTAGAAAGTTACATCTAAGGAGATGTTTGGTCACCTAATCAATTGCCATGCCAAGAAGGAGAAATTTTTATTGGAAAGCCCTGCTTTCCTGAGCTATTTACTGCAGGTTGTCAATATTGTGATTACGTAATATTATTTGTGAATAATTAATTATTGATTCATATGATGAGAAAATATTAATTTTATGTGGATATAGATGGAGAAAATTTTTAATGTGACAATTGTTGAAAATTGAAATTTTATCTTTTTACGATAAAATAATTCGTTTAAATATATTATTATATTTTAATAATATAATAATGGTGATATTTTTACAACGAATGTGGGATATATGAGTATCTAGGAAGAAGAGTATTTTTGTTGCAATAAATGTTTAAAACATGTTAAACATGTCGATTGGACCCCATTTATTATTTGAAATTTGATTATAGCTTTTATAAAATTGCCCGTTTATGGATTTCGGTCAATTTACATTTGGAATTCGGAAAACTTTCTTCGCAAAGTTGTAGAAATTGAATTTCCTATAAAAACTCATGAGATTCAAATTTTCTGATAAAAGGGCTATTTATTGTGAATTATTGAAGTTAGAAACTCAAAATAATTAATTTTGGAAGTTTTAATTATTATTTTAAAGAAAAACGTTTTTTTGCATTTAAGTGGGCTAACATGTGATATTAATTGCTGAAATCAGATCTTCAAAGATGGGCTAAGAAATTTATAATATATATTAATATTTTATTAAATTTTACTGCTTTTGAGTTCTAAGCGTTTTCTATAAATAAGGTGTCTTAGGTTAGAATTGAAAATCACACCGAAAATGAAATTTTCTCTCTCTATATTATCGGCGTATTCTTGTGAGTATTTTGAGTATACTTTGAGTATTGTTAGGCGGTCTGAGTTCCCTTCAAAGACTATATACCGGTATTCAAATATAAATCTTAATCTTTCGAGGTAAGGGATGTTATTTTCTTCTCAAATGATATTATTTCTTCAATATCATTATCTTTGAAATATTAGTTGGAACTTTTTATCAAATTTAGAACTTTTTTAGTGTCGGGTTACTATTCATTAAGCGAGTTCTTATTCACGAAGTTACTATTCATGAGTTCTTATTCACGAGTTCTTATTCACGAGTACTATTAAGCTATGAATCGTGAAGATGTTTTTTGTGAATTTCTATCTTTTGGTGTGAGATTACTATTCACGTATTATCGACACTATTCACGATATCTGACTATTCAATAGAAAAATAAAATTTCTTCTTTTTGTCCAAAATATCTATTCGGATACTAGCTTTGATTGTATCCATGTTTTGATCATTCTTGAATTTTACACCACTATGATTATTTTTGAGGTATTTTTGAACATGGATAAAACAAAAGTACTGAATCCTTAATCCTTAATCCTTGTCATTTTGTTTCCTTTGGATTCGTTTCTTTAAAAAAATATTTTCATCATCCTCGGTCTTAAATGATGATATTATTGAATATCTTTGGCTTTGTAGTCTGCAAAGATGAATGATTTCTGAAGAATATCTTTGGTACAGTAGTGCAAAGATGAGCAGTGTTTAGATGAACATGACCAATGATGAATATTTTTGGCACATAGTGCAAAGATGAATATTTGATTCCATATGTATATTGATTGATGTTCTGAGGGATAAAAGATGAGCGATGAACTTTTAAATTCATACATAGAAGATAGTAGTTTGCATTCTCTACTTAACTCTTCTAATGAATTATTATTTCATTGTGAATATTGATTTAAAATTTGTTGTCTATTGTATTCTATTAGATTTTTCCTGTTGAAGACTAACGATAATTTGTTGTATATTATCTTAGTCATAATATTCTTTACTAGGCTAGTTGAGCTCACCCTTTTCCTTTTGTTCCATTTTTTCTTCTCGGGAGGCGAGAATATAAGCGAAATGCAGTGGGGGTATGGAATGAAGGTTTTAGAAAGGATTGTTTAGTAGTCCTCACCATTTTGTAAAATAATGTATCAATAAATGTGATGAGAATTTATTTGAGTATAGATATTGTCTGAAGATAATATTTGTATTCAAACTCACGATTTCTTGTTGTAATAATAAAGTTGTAGTTGTTTACGCACCATGTATTGACAACTCGAGAATAGGTGATGTATACCTATTTTGGGGGCGTCATGCAGTTAGTATCGAGCTTAGGATATGATCTCTGGCGGAGATCGGGGAATAGAACTAGGAGGGAGAGACGAGTAAATCCTTCGCTAGTGTGTCCTACCTAAGCTTATTTTTTAGTTGGTCGAGATATAGGGATATTATGTGATATATTGATTTCCTTAATTAACCCTTGTTTTATGACAAGATTTGAGAATGTCGTGAGAATATTAACAATGGAAATGAGACCGTGGAGACGCTTTTGTACTCACCAACGAGGAGAACGCGTTACAGCAAATGGCAATGTTCCTCCCGTGAACAACACCACCGAAAGCGATGATGAGCGAGGGGATGTTTAGAAGCTTTTTGCGATTCATGCAAAATCGAGGCGAGGAGACTCGTGTTCAAAATACAGGAGGAAATGATAGCAATTCACGGGTTGTCACAAACAAGCGATTCAAAGAGTTGGGACCACCGGAATTTAAGGAAAGCCGGATCCGATCATGGCGGAAACATGGGTCAAACAAATTACCAAGATATTCGATGTCTTGGGATGCACGGAAGAACGAGAGGTTCCATTCGCCACCTTTATGTTCCGTGGCGAAAGCGAGACCATCGGTGGGAGTCATGAAAGCGTACCCATCCAAATTTTTCGGCGTATCTTCGGGAAGCGTTTCAAAAACTATTTAATGACAAATACTTTCTTGAAAGTGTTCGTCGTATGAAGGAAGTGGAGTTCATCGATTAGAGCAAAACAACATGGCGGTGTCTCAAATGCGAGGCAAAGTTTGCGAGTTATCTAGGTTTGCACCTCATTTGGTGGAGAATGAGGAACGATGACGCGGATGTTTCTTAGAGGTTTGAAACCCAAGATACGCCAAGATCTCATTTCTCATAAACTTTCTCTCTATTCAGATGTTGTAAATGTGGCTCAATTATTAGAGCGAGATAACTTGAGTACGGTTAACCGAGGGACCGCAACCAGATCGTACGAGAGATAGCGATCAATGTAATAATGATAACCAATGAGAAAGAAAAGCAGACGGACAAAATGGTAACCACTCGGGTGGTAATCATAGCCATGAAAATAGAAGAAGCGAGTCGGGAGGAGATTTTAAAAGAGGAGATTTAACAATGACCATGTGAAGACGACAAAGCCGGCGTAGAATCGGTTCTAAGGAGAGAATCGACCACCGGTCGTATATTACAAATCGGAAAAGAGGACATATCAGTCCAAACCGCCCCACAACAGATTCAAGGTATGCTATAATTGTGGAAAGGAAGGACATATCGCTTCGAGATTGCACGGTAATAAACCTAGTTCAATGAGGACGGTGACTCAAAAAGATCGTCCCAAAAAAAGTC
Source organism: Panax quinquefolius (assembly GCA_020205615.1). Lineage (NCBI taxonomy): Eukaryota > Viridiplantae > Streptophyta > Magnoliopsida > Apiales > Araliaceae > Panax > Panax quinquefolius. Next base: position 39,511,161 of record CM035153.1, on the reverse strand, counting down.
AAAGTCAACGATTCCGGAAGAAGCGTTTGTTGTATCGGTCATAATCGAGGAACCCAAACGAGGTGATCACGGGTAAGCTATTTATAAATTCTTGCAAGTTTATACCTTACTTGATCTGGTGGTGCTACCCATTCATTTATCTCTCCTGCATGTGCTCAACGTTTAAACTTGACTCGGAGAAATTAGACTTTGACCTATATGTGAAAACTCCGTTAGGAGAAACTTTCATCACATCCACCGTTTATAAATCTTGTTTGATTCAAGTTGGCACCATTACCTTACCTCATTGACCTTATCTCTTTAAAGATACTTGCTTTTGATGTGATTTTAGGGATTGATTGGTTAACTACTCATCATGCCAAAATTGATTGTTTTCGTGGGTTGTTAGTTTCCATATTCTAACCAACTGGGTTGTACAAATTCAAGCAACTAAACCATTAAAATCAATCACCGTCATATCTAATCATAAAAGCTATTCATTTATTGAAAAAGCGGATGTCAAGCTTTCTTAGCCCATGTTATGGATTTGAATAAAGACACGTCAAATTTGAATAATATTCACATTGTTATTGACTTTCCGGCGTATTTCTCGAAGAACTTCCGGTCACCCCGAACGTGAAGTTGAATTCTTTATTGATCTTGAACTCAGTACAAAGCCCATTTCTAAAACCCCATATCGAATGGCTCTATTGAACTTGAGGAGTTAAAGGTCCAACTACGAGGAAATTGTTGGACATCGGTTTCGATCGTCTAGTACATCTCCTTGGGGTGCTCCCGCTTTATTTGTAAAGAAGAAAGAGCGGGAGTATGCGACTTTGTATTGACTATCGGAATTGAACCATGTCACCATCAAGAATAGGTATCCTCTACCTCGTATTGATGACTTGTTTGACCACCACTGAGGGTACAATTCTTTTCAAAAATCGATCTTCGCTCGGATATCATCAATTTGAAGATTAGAACCGGGATATAACAAAGACGCTTTTTAGACTTGGTACGGGCATTATGAATTCTTAGTCATGTCTTTTGGACCGACTAATGCTCCTATGACTTTCATGGATATGATGAACCGAGTATTCAAGGAATATTTGGATCGATTCGTTGTTGTCTTTATTGATGACATCCTTATATATTCCAAAAGTCGTGAAGATCATGAGCACCATTTAAGCCGGGTAATCCAAAGGCTTCGTGAAAACAAACTATATGCCAAATTGAAGAAATGCGAGTTACGGCGAGAGGAAGTAGCATTCCTTGGGCACGTGGTGTCGAAACATGGAGTATCTGCTGATCCGTGAAGATTGAAGCAATACAAAGTTGGGAGCAACCGAAGTCGGTGGATCAAGTACGTAGCTTTTGGGCTTAAATTTGGTTATTATCGGAGATTCGTGGAAGGTTTTCTCGAATCGCTACTCCATTAACTCAAATTCTAACTCGGAAGGATACAAAATTCGTTTGGAGTGAAGAATGCGAGAAGAGTTTCCAAGAGCTTAAGAAGAGACTTATTTCTAAGACTGTTCTAACAATACCATCCGGTTCTGGATGGATTTGTTATCTCACAATGATGCTTCAGCAAAAGGGTTAGGATGTGTTCTCATGCAACGTGGGAAAGTCATAGCTATGCCCTCATGACAACTTAAAGAGTATGAGAGGAATTATCCTACTCATGATCTAGAGTTAGCGGCCAATCGTTCAGCTACGCTAAAAATATGGAGGCACTATCTATATGGGGAGAAAGTGGAGATATATTCAGACCATAAAAGCCTTAAATATTTCTTCACTCAAAAGAACTCAATACGCATGCGTGCGGCGACGTTGGCTCGAGCTATTGAAAGACTACGACCACACTATTCAATACCATCCCGGAAAGGCGAGCGTGGTAGTAGCCGCGTTGAGTAGAAAGATCATATCATTGAGCGAACGAGTGCGATGATGTCAAATATATGCATAGAGCCAACTTTAATAGAAAAGTTAAGGTTGCTCGCCACCGAATCGGAAATAATGCGTATGAAGAAGAAAGTACAAGAAGGAGCTATTCTAGAGCGAGAATTGATGAAGAAGGAATACTTGAGTCCACTCTGCAGACTTTGTGGTTCCTAACGACTCGATTTGAAGTACAAGATTATGATGGAGGCACACAATACACCATTTGCAATCCATCCTGGAAGTACTAAAATGTATCGTGATCTTCGACATACATTTTGGTGGAACAATATGAAGAGAGAGATTGCAAAGTTTATCTCAATGTGTTTAACTTGTCAACGTGTAAAAAGCGGAGCATCCGGTACCTAAGGGTCCGTCATTGCACCACTTGAGATTCCGAAATGGAAGTGGGAACACATTACCATGGATTTCAATTCACGGGTCTTCCTACTACGGTTTCTCAAGGCATCAATGCTATTTGGGTTATTGTTGATAGATTAACCAAGTCCGCTTATTTCTTGCCGTCTGGAGACTTATTCCTTGAACGTCTTCTTTGGTATGTGCGTGAATGAGATTGTGAGGTTGCATGGCATGCCAAGATCCATAGTTTCGGATCGTGACCCAAGATTCACTTCAAGATTTTGGGTTAGCTTGCAAAAAGCTATGGGCACATTTGCGATTTAGTTCTAATACCATCCCCAAACGACGGACAATCGGAGAGGACTATTCAAACTCTTGAAGATCTATTAAGACTACATGTCCTAGACTTCAAGGCGGCGTTAGGATAAGTATTTACCATTGGTGGAATTCTCCTACAACAACGCTATCGAAGCAAGTATAGGTGTGGCTCCATTCAAGCATTATATGGATAAAAATGTCGCTCTCCATATGTTGGGATGAGGTGGGTGAAGCAAAATTGTTGGGACCCGAAGTTAATACGATATGACTCACCGAAAAGATTCAAATGATTCGACAACGATATACAAAGCGGCACAAGATCGACAAAAGAGTTATGCGGATCTTCATCGAAAGGGACGTGGAATTTAGTGTAGGGATCATGTATTGTTGCGAGTTGCTCCATGGAAGGGAGTTACAAGATTTGGGAAGAGAGGAAAGCTCAATCCACGATTTATTGGTCCATTTCAAATTATCGGCCATGAGTAGAAATGTAGCCTATAGACTCTTGCGTTACCTCCAAGTATGTCTCGTGTTCATAATGTGTTTCACATATTTGTATCATAAATATGTGAAAGACCCCGAACCACGCGTTATAAATTAGAACCGGACGAAATAATCAAGACTTAACGTATGAGGAGGTACCTATCAAGATCTTGGATAGGAAGGAGCATGTCCAACGCCAAGAAAGGTCATACCACAAGTTAAAGTTTTGTGGAGGAATCATCTTATGAGAAATGACACAGGAATTGAAAGCGAAATGAAAGCGAGGTATCCTCACCTTTTCAAACACTGTGCATGACGTCGATTTCGAGGACGAAATTTCATAAGGAGGGAGGTTGTAAGACCCCAACTTATTATTAATGAAATTTAATTTTCTATTTATTATTTTGAAATAGTAAGGGTTGATGTGATTAATGTGGATAGTTAGGGGTAAAATACGCAAATATTTCAAAATAAGCAAGTGGTTATAAAATATTCATTGTTGTCGGGAAATATTCGTTTTGGTCGTGGAATATTCAATGCTTTAGGAATATTAAATGCATTGACAAGTAGCCGACCGTATGTGGGCCCCATAACTGAGCGATTGGATGAAGAAAACGAGCAAATATAAGTTGGTTAAAAATAACGAGAAGTTATTCTCATTAATCTTTGTTAAAATACTCGGTGGTTAAAACACGTTATGTGAGACCCCAGATTTTATCAATAAAGATTTAAATTTTTTCAAATAATTTTTATATTATGGTGTGAATTTGAGATAATATTATAGTTGTGGGTAGTATTTATAAATTTTGCAAAGTATGCAAGTGGTTATATTATATTCGATTGGTTTCGGGAATATTCCTTTTTAGCAGGAATATTCAGATAACTACTCAATCATTGGTGGACCCTATAGTAAATTCATTATTTTCGGATTGAAAAAACGACAAAAATATTTTATTGAAATAATCTATGGAAGTTTTACACCGCTGATCATTGTTGAACTACTTGGTAGTAAAGAAATGCAAATGTCGTGTGGTTGCATAGTAAGATTACCTGTATTGATTATCGATGCTTATGTGAGAAGTCACCCGGTTTGATTCCATTATCACGATTAATAATATGAATTATTATAATGATAATGACGCTTTTGTTTTATTCGTATTATTAACGTAATAAAATGTAAACATCTTTTATATAAAATAGAATACTTTATTAAAGTTATTCTATAAATAAAATATATTATATTTTATTATGCATAAGGTTGTTGTAGTATTTTGCATAGTGTTTTGCATAGTGTTTGCATAGTAAAATGTTTTTATATAAATAGAATATATTATATTTTATTTAAAAGATTTTTCTTTAAATATGGACCGTCGATTAAAGTAAATCAATCTGACCGCTTCATGGATTAGTTACTATGCATTCTATTTTCCTATAAATAAGCTCATTCCTTCATTATTTTCTTACGAATTCATTGAAACTCTGTAGAGAGAAATTATAGAGAGAAGCTTATAGAGAAAATTATAGAAAGAAGAAGAGATTATTCTGCTACTTCACTACTTCTATATTCAGTTCTTTTACGGTAGAGGGTGTTATTCTTTCTTCTTGAAGAGAACTTCATATTCCATTCATTATTATTACATTGAATAACTCGTAAAAGTGGCATACCTATACATAACCTCGTATACGCCAGATACCCTATACTTGGTGAAATCCTTATGTTATTCCATTACTTATTATTCTCATTGAATAACTTTGTATACTGCTTGTTTTTCTATACTTGGTGACATTCTTCTATTATTACTCATTGAACATCCTCGTCGTGTTTTTTACCGGACCGGGTTCTATTTTTATTATTCGCATTGGAACATCCTATCATGTGTTTTTACACCGACCGGTTCCGCCTTTATTATTCTCCGCTGGAATATCCTATCTGTGTGTTTTATACATCGGATCCGGTTCCATCTTTATTATTACATTGGAACATCCCGGCCGGTGTGAATTTCACCGACACGGTTCCGTTATTATTATTACATTGGAATAACTGCGTACATCACGCCAAGTACCGCGTCGTGGTAATTTCTTTTGTTATTCCATTCTTTATTATACTCGGTTATTAAAACTTTGACTTATATACTCCATAAAATTAGTAGAATATCCTTGATATTTGTGTTTCATCCAATGATCTTTTCATGAAAATATTCTTCCGATCATTATTGAATTTTACTCTACGAAACAAAGATCATGTTGACAATTTGGACGTTAATAATTCATGGATTAAATAATTCTTGAACTTGTTTTATTGAATTATTATGTCATTGTCATCATCCTCATGTTATATTATGTTATCTTCGGCTTACGTGCATAGATGAACTTAGTATGATTATGACCGAGGATCATTCGGTATAATCACGACTTGATATAAATGATGTGACAAAAGTCCTCGATTGGCACCAGTAAATGCACGTTGATGGATAGTTTTTGGTATGATTATGACCAGGGGTGATTCGGTATAGAGTCATGACCATTGATAATTTGATGAAAATCCTCGACCAGTGGTACAGGGATGATTAGATGTGGTGGTTTATTATTGTCGAGTCTCAATGATAAAATTGATGAAAACCTTTTAAAACCTAAAAGATATAGTAGACTTTATTCTCTACTGACTCTTTTAATGGATTGCTTATTCCGCTCTGCTTAAACCGGTTGTCTATTGTATTTTATCGGTTTAACATCATTGAAGGCTAATGATAATTTATTCTCGCATTATCTTAGTCATAATATTTCTTCTTCGGGCTAGTTGAGCTCACCCTTTCTTTCACCGTTCTCTTCGAAATGAGAACATAGTTTGGGGACGCAGTCGAGAACGAAGTAATGGTCCAAAGGATAAGATTAGTAGTCCTCACTATTCTCGTGAAATAGTGTGATAATAGTTGTAATGAGGACTCCTTTTGAGTTTGTATAATATCTAGTAGATAATATTTGTATTCAAACTCACGCTTTATGTCGTATTGTACACGGCAGTTATATTAGTAAGTTGTATTTGAATTTATGTATCATGTAAGTGGCGACCCAAGATGGGTGACGATACCTAATTTTAAGGCGTCACAGGTTGGTATCGAGAGCTAAGAGTGTGAAGAAACCAGAGAGCCTCTCACGGTGACTTCGTTGATGGGGAATGCACCGCCCACTCTCCGTATTCGACGCCATTAACCTTCGTGTGGGCAAGTCGAAGGTACCAATGTGAGAGTCTTGACGAAGTTGGTGTCCAGAGTTACAGTTAGGTATCGAGCTTGGGGATATGATCCTCAAATTAGAGATGTGAGATAAGAACTAGGAGGGGTAGACGGGGAATTCCTTCGCTTAGTATGACCTACCCTAAATTTATTTGGTATTTAATTGATCATTGAATATAGGGATAATTTGTTACATGTCAATTAACCCTTGTTTTGTGATTTTGAGAATGGCATCCCGAAAATGATGAGATAAGCAATGAAGAACATGAGAGTGTTGATTCAATTCAAACAAAAGGTAATGACCAACAACACGATAATAATCATAATTGTGGCAATTCACCATCGTAACAATGATAACCATCGTGGGGAAATTATCATGCTAAGAATGGTAACCACTTCGATTGTAATCATGGAAAAGATAATAGTAGTGGAAAATTCAAGAAGAGAAGGTCATTTAGCCGATTTTTTGTCATATAGTGAAGTCAAGTCCAAATTGGATAGTGGCACCAAAGGCGAACGCATAAAACAAAGTCGGTGGTTTCGGAAGAGCGTTTTTAGTGACTTCTCAAAAGTGGGTAACCCGACGAAGTTAAGACGGGTTAGTTAATTATAAATTCTTGCTAAGTCTATACCTTATTGAATACAGGTTCTACCCATTCTTTTATCTCTCTTGTTTGTGTTCAACGCTTAAATTTGACTCGAGAAATTAGACTTTGATTTATCTATCAAAACTTCGCTGGGAGAAACCTTCGTTACCTCCAATCGCTTATTAATCTTGTTGTTTCAAATAAACACTTTCACGCTACTTCGTCGATCTTATCTCTTTGAAAATACTTGCCTTTGAGGTAATTTTGAAAACGATTGATTAACTACTCATTATTCTTTTTGTAAGGTTGTTAGCTTTCATATTCCTAACCAACCTCGTTATACTGAATTCAAAGTAACCAAACCCTAAAGTTAATCATCGTTATATTAAGCCATAAGTAAAGAGCCCCGATCCTTTCGTTGTTAACTTCCTTGTGTGGAATGCACCAAGCCGGACTTCAGAGGCGATGTCGTGAATCGAAGATGGCAAGTTGATAGGTATCATTGTGAGGTGCCATCCAGTTAAGGGATAGTAAGTCACAGATTGGTATTAATGTGACGTACTATCCAAGTCTTGACGAGAGTAGCAGCTTGAATGATATTTCTATCATTAATAAATTTCTTGACGATTCTTGAAGATTTCTAGCCTACCCTAGAGCGTGAAATCGAATTTTGTATTGACCCCAGTACAAAAACCCATTTCTTAAACCCTCAAATATTTCTTCAACTAAAAGGATCTGTTTACGAGGATTATGATGAAAGTCATAATAAAAGCATTGGACTAATGAAAATCATGGGTATATGAAGTATTAGTAAGTTTTATGATGAGTTATGTTGGTTATTATGTGAAAACATGAAAGTTTCTTAGAAATCACAAAGAGTTGAAAATCGATTTTTTATGAAAACGTAATATGAAATTCAATTGACCATATCTCCTATTATATTTTGAATTTTTGAATGTGGTCAAGTCCTAGAGTTAGATCTATGAGTTACCTAACTAATCCAAGTGGAATTACTGGAAAAGGTGTTGTAGATTTTTGTGTGGACTGATTTTAGCAAAGGAGGCCAAAGCTGTAAATTTCAAAAATGCTACTGCCTAGAAACTTTAAGGGACTGTTTCGGCCACTTAAATTATGAGAAAAATTCTGGCCTTTTGGGACATGAAAGTATATGGTATAAAGTACCTCCTGTCCAAAAATGAGCTCATTCTGACTTAAAATGAGCAAGTTATGACTATTTCAATATTTAGGTTTTTCCGAATGAAAAACGCTATAACCGAGTTCTATAACTCAATGACCATGAAATTTAAACTGGAAGCTCACGATAACATGTGTAAGGTCCTGCCAAGATTTGGGAATTTTGGAGTTAAACTTGAGGTAGCTAATTTCTTAAGGAATTAATTAGAAATTGATTTTTGAAAAATAGTAAATGAATTTTAAAAATTCGAGAAAAATATATTTTCATCATGGGACTATATTATGCTAAATCCCAGAAAAGAAATATTTTTGGGACTGATTTGGTATTTTCATGAAAATTTTACTTAAACATATGAGTTAAATATGTTATGTGAAGTAATAAAAGTTGAAAATAGGATTTTATGGCTTGAGAATCCTATATAGAGTATATATGCATATTTTTGAGAGATTTGATAATTGGTGATGATATCTTATGAGTATGGCATTTTGAATGATTAAATGCATTATATGGTAAAGCGTAAACAATTAAGATAAATTGTTTATAAATTTAAGAAGTGATTAAAATATTGTTATAATATTAATGATATTAGATTATGAGATTATTAAGTGATTGATAACATGGGATATTCTTGAATCTCGGATAAATTATATTATAAATGTTTAATATTTATCCTTTATCTCATTTGATTGATTCTTTATATCATTATCCTCATACGCTTATATTATGTTGAAAGTCATCTGTGGCTCAGAGTGCATAGATGGACTTGGTATGATTATGACCACTGTGGATTGTTCTGCAAGATAATCATAACCGTAAATGAATACACGATTATCTTTGGCCAGAGTACGGGATAATTGTGGTCGCGATACTAATGAATACACGATTATCTTCGGTCGTAGTGTATGGATAATTTGTGGTCGTGATACTAATGAATATCCTTAGCTTCGTCGTAGCGTGGGATGATTCGACGATGTGGATTAATTATCGAAATGAGTCTCGCAATGAAATATTAATTCATGGATGTGTACAAAGTCATCTCGTGAAAACGCGTCATAGATGGACTTGGTATGATTATGACCGTGGATTATTTTTGTATAATCATAATCAGTAATTGAAAAACACAATTATCTTTGGTAGTAGTGCATGGATAATTTGTGGTCGGATACTAATGAATATCCTTAGCCGTCTTTGCGTGGATGATTCACGATGTGGATTAATTATCGAAATGAGTCTCAAAGAATGAAATATTAATTCATGGATGTGTTCAAAGTCATCTTCGGCTTACGTGCATAGATGGACTTGGTATGATTATGACCGTGGATTTTTCGGATAATCATAATCATAAAAACACAATTATCTTCGGTCAGTAGTATTGGATAATTTGTGGTCGGATACTAATGAATACACGATTATCTTTGGTCAGTAGTGCATGGATAATTCGTGGTCGTGATACTAATGAATATCCTCGGCTCAGAAAAGCAGTGGATGATTCGATGATATGGATTAATTATCGAGTGAGTCTCAAAGAATGAAATATTAATTCATTGATGTGGTAAAAGTCATCTTCGTCAGTAGTGCATCGATAGACTTGGTATGATTATGACCACGGATTATTCGGTATAATCATGATCAGAATTGAAAACACGAAATATCCTTAGCCAAGAAGAGGTATGAATAATTCATGGTCAGGATACTATTAAGCCGAGTCTCAAAGATTATTGGTTTTACATAAACAGATATTTTGGCCAGTAGTGCAAAAAGATGAATTGTTAATGAATATCTTTAGGCCGATTGCAAAGATGAATTTAATGTTTTAAACGATAAAGGTATTCAAGGTATCCTCACCTCTTTATCATACCAGTATCGCACCCTAATTTCGAGGGCTAAATTCCATAAGGAGGGAGATTGTGGAGACCCCGTGATTTTATCAATAAAGATTTAAATTTTTTCGAAATAATTTTTTATATTATGGTGTGAATTTGAGATAATATTATAGTTGTAGGTAGTATTTATAAATTTTGCAAAGTATGCAAGTGGTTATATTATATTCGATTGGTCTGGGAATATTCTGGTTTAGCAGGAATATTCGCATAACTACTCAATCATTGGTGGACCCCACAATGTAATTATTATCGGATCGAGAAAACGACAAAAATATTTTATCGAAATAACTATGGAAGTTTTACCGTGGATGATCTTCGTTGAACTACTTGGTAGTAAAAAAGTACAAGAATACGCGTGGGTCGCATAAGAAAGGTACCTGATTATTGATTATCGATGCCATGAGAAGTCACCATACCGATTCCATTATCATTTATTAATAATATGAATTATTATAATGATAATGACGCTTTTGTTTTATTCAGATATTATTAACGTAATAAAATGTAAACATCTTTTATATAAAATAGTATACTTTATTAAAGTTATTCTATAAATAGAATATATTATATTTTATTACGATAGTGTCGCATAAAGTTTTGCATAATGTTTTTTGTATAAGGTTTGTTTGCATAGTAAAATGTTTTTATATAAATAGAATATATTATATTTTATTTAAAAGATTTTTTTTTAAATATGGACCGCCGATTAAAGTAAATCAATCTGACCGCTCATGGATTAGTTACTACGCATTCCATTTTCCTATAAATAAAGCTCATTCCTTCATTATTTTCTTTTAATTCATTGAAACTCTAGAGAGAGAAATTATGTAGAGAAGCTATAGAGAGAAAATTATAGAAAAAGAAGAAGAGTATTCTAACTACTTCACTACTTCTATATTCGCCTTTTTACTAGTAAGGGTGTTATTCTTTCTTCTTGAAGAGAACTTCTGTTATTCCATTCATTATTATTCTGTTGGAATAACCTGTAAAAGTGGCATACCCTATACATAACCTGTATACGCGGCATACCCTATACTTGGTGAAATCTTTATGTTATTCCATTGCTTATTATTCTGTTGGAATAACCTGTATACGCGGTTTACCCTATACTTGGTGACATTCTTCTATTATTCTGTTGGAACATCCTCGTCACGGCCTGTTTTTACACCGGACCGGTTCTGCTTTTATTATTCTGTCGAACATCCATGCATGTGTTTTACACCGGACCGTTCCGCTCTTTATCATTCTCATTGGAATATCCTATCTCATGTTTTTTACCGGATCCGGTTCCATCTTTATTATTCTGTTGGAACATCCTCGCTTGCGTGTGAATTTCACCGACCCGTTCCGTTATTATTATTCATTGAATAACCGCCTATGCCAAGCACTGCATGCACGGTGATTTCTTTGTTATTCCATTCTTTATTATACTCAATTGGTTAAAAAACTTCGACTTCTATACTCCATGAAATTAGTAGAATATCCTTGATATTTGCGTTTCATCCAAAGATCTTTTCATGAAAATATTTTTCTCATCATTCTTGAATTTTACTCTACGAAAACAAAGATTACGTCGATAATTTGACGTTAATAATTCATGGATTAAATAATTCTTGAACTTGTTTTATTGAATTATTATGTCATCATCATCATCCTCATGTTATATTATGTTATCTTCGCTTACGTATAAATGATAGATGAACTTAGTATGATTATGACGATCGTGTGGATCATTCGTATAATCACGACTTCGATATAAATGATGTGACAAAAGTCCTCAACATGTTTTGTAGAATGCAGTCGATGGATAGTTTTGGTATGATTATTGTGACGCCCCCCAAAATAGGTATACATCACCCATTCCGAGTTGTCAATACATGGTACGTAAACAACTACAACTTTATTATTACAACAAGAAATCAGAGTTTAAATACAAATATTATCTTCTAGATAATATTTATACTCACATAAATCCTCATCACATTTATCGATACATTATTTTACAAAAATGGTGAGGACTACTAAACAATCCTTTCTAAAACCTTCATTCCATACCCCACTGCACTCGCTTATATTCTCGCCTCCCGAGAAGAATGGAACAAAAGGAAAAGGGTGAGCTCAACTAGCTCAAGAAAAGAATATTATGACTAAGATAATATACAACAAATTATCGTTAGTCTTCAACAGGAAAAATCTGATAGAATACAATAGACAACAAGTTTCGATCAATATTCGCAATGAAATAATAATTCATAAAGAGTTACGTAGAGAATGAAATCTACTATAATCTATGAATTTAACAATTCCATCATCAATATTTTATCCTCAGAACATCAATCAATATTCATCTCAAATCAAATATTCATCTTTGCACTACAGCCAAAGATATTCATCAATCGGCCATGTTCATCTCAACACTGCTCATCTTTGCACTAAAGGCCAAAGATATTCATCACAATACGTGTTCATGTTCATTTAAACACTGCTCATCTTTGCACTATAGCCCAAAGATATTCATCAGATGTTCATTTAAACACCATCATCTTTGCACTACAGTGATATTCTTCCATTCATCTTTGCACTAAGATATTCAATAATATCATCATTTAAGACCGAGGATGATGAAAAATATTTTTAAAGAACGAATCCAAAGAAACAAAATGACAAGGATTAAGGATTAATGATTCAGTATTTGTTTTATCCATGTCCAACAATACCTCAAAAATAATCACAAAGTGGTGTAAAATTCAAGAATGATCAAAACATGGATACAATCAAAGCTAGTATCCAAAATAGATATTTTGGACTTAAAGAAGAAAAATTTTATTTTTTCGATGAATAGTCATCAGATACGTGAATAAAGGTCAGATATATATAAAGCCGAATAAGAACTCAAACACCAAAAGATAGAAATTCCACAAAAAAACATTTTCACGCTTCACTTAATAAGACTCATAATAAGAATCGTGAATAAGAACTCATGAATAAGAACTCGTGAATAAGAACTCATGAATAGTAACCCCATATGAAAAAGTTCCAAATTTGATAAAAACTTCAGATCAATATTTCAAAGATAATGATATCAAGAAATAATATCATTACGAAAAAAATAATATCCCTTACCTCAAAGAATCAAGATTTCTAAGAAAAGGCTCAAGTGATGTCGAATGAAACTTGTAGATCAATAAAGAACTCTCAAAGTATCTAAATACTCACAAAATACGCCTCAATAATATAGAGAGAGAAAGAGAGAAAACTTTGTTTCGTGTGATTTTCAATTCTAACTTAAATTTCATTTATAGAAAATGTTAGCCCAAGAAAAGACTTGACTCGCTACCGATGGCTTTACTCGCTACTATTGCCACCCACCACATTTGAAATAAAATTCAGCACATTTTTTCACCAACCACAAGTGGGGCCCACTCAATTCTAGAATTTTCCACCAAAATCAATTATAACCCCAATTTCCTAATCGTATGGCTACCTCTTAAAATTCATAACAAATCATTCGTACATTTTTAATTCGCTCAAAATTTGTGGACATATACTCAACTTATATATGTATAACATATCCAAAAATTACTATTAATCCAACTATTTGATTAAAAATTATAATCCCATAATATATCTCAAAACCCCGATTTAATTTTTAATACCTCCAATCTGGGTAAAATACCGATAAAACACCTCAACAATAATTTCTTCATTTATAACCACATAAATAAATCCATCATTTATATCCACATAAAATAAATATTTCTTTATCATATGAATCAATAATTAATTATTCACAAATAATATTACGTAATCACAATTATGATAACCAGCCGCTCCTGTGAAAGAGGGGCTTTCCGATAAGGATTTCTCCTTACTCGGCAAAGCAATTAGGTGACCAAACCTCTCCTCGATGTAACTTTCTAGACATCGCCAATAATGCTATCTAATAATATTATTCAAATAATATGAATTATTGATCCGATAATGGAGATAATGTGCAAAGGACAATTATCGAACAACAAATAATATAAAATATCAACGCAGCAATTATCAATCAATAAAATAAAATATCGAATAAAGAATTCATCGTGAAAATTATCGAGTAAAGGCCTTCACGTAAGGATCAATAATTCAATAATACGCGTGCAATACCGCGCGCATCGCGCAACCACGCCAGACATCAGATTTTAACCACCGGCATTCCAATAGCCTTAATTCAGAATAACTACGCTGCCGTTATTTTTAACCAACTTATATTTGTCGCTTTCTTCATCCAATCGCTCACATGGGGCCCACACGGTCATGCTACCGCATGTATTTAATATTCCCCGACAAGATTTAATATTCCACGACCAAAAACGAATATTCCCCACAAAATGAATATTTTATAACCACTTCGCTTATTTTGAAATATTTATGATTTAACCCTTAACTATCCACATTAATCAAATCAACCCTTACTATTTCAAAATAATAAATAAAGGAAATTCCTTTTATTTAAAAAATTTTGGGTCTTACAACCTCCTCCTTATGAAATTTCGTTCTCGAAATCGACGACGCATTCGTGTTTCAAAAAGCGGATACCTCGCTTTCATTTCGCTTTCCAATTCCTGTGTCATTTCCTCTATAGCATGATTCCTCCACAAAACTTTAACTTGTGGTATGACCTTTCATGGCGTAGGACATGCTCCTTCCTATCCAAGATCTTGACAGTACCTCCTCACACGTTAAGTCTTCTATTATCTCGTCCTGCTTCTAACTCAATAACGTGGTTCGGGTCTTTCACATATTTACGAAGTACGAGATGTGAAACACATTACTGAACACGAGACATACTTTGAGGTAACGCAAGTCTATAGGCTACATTTCCTACTCTGGTCAAGAATTTGAAATGGACCAATAAATCGTGGATCGAGCTTTCCTCTCTTCCCAAATCTTGTAACTCCTTCCATGGAGTAACTCGCAACAATACACGATCCCCTCATTTAAATTCCACGCCCTTTCGATGAAGATCCGCATAACTCTTTTGTCGATCTTGTGCCGCTTTGTATACGCTTGTCGAATCATTTGGATCTTTTCGGTAGTCATATCGCATTAACTCGGTCCCAACAATGTTGCTTCACCCACCTCATCCCAACATATCGAGAACGACATTTTCGTCCATATAATGCTTCAATGGAGCCACACCTATACTTGCCGATAAATCTTGTTGTAGGAGAATTCCACCAATGGTAAATACTTATCCTAACCGCCTTTGAAGTCTAGGACACAGTAGTCTTAATAAATCTTCAAGAGTTTGAATAGTCCTCTCTCGATCATCCGTCTGCTTGGGGATGGTATGCCGAACTAAATCGCAAATCTGCGCCCATAGCTTTTTGCAAGCTAACCCAAAATCTTGAAGTGAATCTTGGGTCACGATCCAAACTATGGATACAGTATGCCATACAACCTCACAATCTCATTTACGCATATACTAGCAAGACGCTCAAGGAATAAGTCTCCGATTCAAGAATAAATGAGCAGATTTGGTTAATCTATCAACAATAACCCAAATAAAGATTGATGCCTTGAGAAACCGTAGAAGACCCGTGAATCTAAATCCATGGTAATGTGTTCCCACTTCCATTCCTAATCTCAAGTGGTTGCAACGGACCCTTAGGTACTAGATGTCTCGCTTTTACACGCCGACAAGTTAAACACATCGAGATAAACTTTGCAATCTCTCTTTCATATTGTTCCACCAAAATGTATGTCAAGATCACGATACATTTTAGTACTTCCAGATGGATTGCAAATGGTGTATTGTGTGCCTCCATCATAATCTTGTACTTCAAATCGTAGTCGTTAGAACACAAAGTCTAGAGTGGACTCAAGTATTCCTTCTTCATCAATTCTCGCCCTAATAGCTCCTTCTTGTATTTTCTTCTTCATACGCATAAGCTCCGGCCTGGCTCGAGCAACCTTAACTTTTCTATTAAAGTTGGCTCTACGCGTATACTCGACATCATCGCACTGCTCCTCGCATATGATCTTCTACTCAACGCATCACTACCACGCTCGCTTTTCCGGGATGGTATCAATAGCGTGGTCGTAGTCTTCAATAGTTCGAGCCAACGTCACCGCCAAGATGTTGAGTTCTTTTTTGAGTGAAGAAATATTTAAGGCTTTTATGGTCCTAATATATCTCCACTTTCTCCCCATATAGATAAGGCCTCAATATCTTTAACGAAAAAACGATCACCGCTAACTCTAGATCATGAGTAGGATAATTCCTCTCATACTCTTTAAGTTGTCATGAGGCATAGGCTATGACTTTCCCACGTTGCATGAGAACACATCCTAACCTTTTGCTCGAAGCATCATCAGAGATAACAAATCCATCCGAACCAGATGGTATTGTAGTAACAGCCAAATAAGTCTCCTTAAGCTCTTGAAACTTTTCTCGCATTCTTCGCCCCCAAACAAATTTCAGATCCTTTCGAAAGTTAATGAAGAATGGAGTAGCGATTCGAGAAACCCTTCCACTTTAATCTCCGATAATAACCAAATAAGCCCAAAAGCTACGTGACTTCAACACCGACTTTGTTGCTCCCTAACTTGTATTGCTTCAATCTTCACGGATCAACAGATACTCCATGTTTCGACACCATGCCCAAGAAATGCTACTTCCTCGCCGTAACTCGCATTTCTTCAATTTGGCATATAGTTGGTTTTCACGAAGCCTTCGAGTACCAAATACAAATGGTGCTCATGATCTTCACGACTTTTGAATATATAAGGATGTCATCAATAAAGACAACAACGAACCGATCCAAATATTCCTCAATACTTTCTGGTTCATCATATCCATGAAAGTCGCAGGAGCATTAGTTAGTCCGAAAGACACGACTAAGAATTCATAATGCCCATACCGAGTTCTCAAGGCGCCTTTGGAATATCCTCGCCTAATTTTCACCGATGATATCCGTAACGAAGATCGATTTTGAAAAGAATTGTGCCTTTCGCAATCGGGTCAAACAAGTCATCAATACGAGGTAGAGGATACCTATTCTCGATGGTGACATGGTTCAATTCCCGATAATAATACAAAGTCGCATACTCCCGCCTTTTTTTTTACAAATAAAACAGGAGCACCCCAAGGAGATGTACTAGATCGAATGAAACCGATGTCCAACAATTCCTCGTAGTTGGACCTTTAACTCCTAAAGTTCAATAGAGCCATTCGATATGGGGTTTTAGAAATGGGCTTTGTACCGTGTTCAAGATCAATAAAGAATTCAACTTCACGCTCCGCAGGGTAGACCGGAAGTTCTTCGTGAAATACGCCGGGAAAGTTAATAACAACAGAATATTATTCAAATTTGACGGTCTTTATTCAAATCCATAACATGGGCTAAGAAAGCTTGACATCCGCTTTTCAATAAACGAATAGCTTTATGATTAGATATGATAAACATTGATTTTAATGGTTTAGTTGCTTGAATTGCATAACAAAGTCAAGTTAGAATATGAAAACTAACAACCCACGAAAAAACAATCAATTTTGGCATGATGAGTAGTTAACCAATCAATCCTTAAAATCACATCAAA